>JANAVB010039215.1:4441455-4603955 GCA_029216955.1 Iris pallida
CATCTAATTAAGCTCTAAAATGACTAATTAAGCCATGAAAATAGGGTTTATAATTTCTAACCTAATTATGATGGTATGTGGGCTAAGTCCAGCTAGTATGTGGGTCCCACTAGGGTCCAGGCTACCCGGGTCTCCAATTTGAGTCCGAATTGGATAAAATCCAAACCAACCCAAATAAATCCCAAAAAATCACATAAAATCAAATAAAATTCCTAAAAATTATAAAACTTGAAAAATGACAAAAATACCCCTAATTCGAAAACTGGGGGTGACAGCAAGGCTTGGTCCGATCTCCAACTCTGAATGATCTAGCACATGGCTGGGGTCTGGAACGTATCTCCTCAGCTGAGACACATGAAAGACATCGTGAACCCCTGCTAGGTTGGGTGAAAGTGCAACCCTGTAAGCTACCTCTCCGATCCTGCCAAGTATCTCGAATGGCCCAATGTATCTGGGGCTCAACTTGCCGCCTCGTCCGAACCGTATCATCCCTCTAGTAGGTGATATCTTCACCAACACCATATCTCCGTCGACGAACTCCATCGGTCTGCGACTAGCATCGGCCCAATGTTTCTGCCTGTCCTGAGCAACTCTTAGTCTGTCTCTGATCATCCTGACCTTCTCTGCTGCATCAGTGATCATCTCTGGCCCAAGCATAACTCTATTCCCAACATCATCCCAAAAGAGCGGTGTACGGCATCGTCGTCCATATAGTGCCTCGAAAGGAGACATACCGATGCTGGCTTGGTAGCTGTTGTTGTATAAAAACTCTACCAAGTGCAGATGGCTCTCCCATGATCCGCCAAAGTCCAGCACACAGGTCCTCAGTCCTCTAGCGTCTGAATCGTCCTCTCGGACTGTCCATCGGTCTGTGGGTGGTACGCTGTACTAAACTTGAGCCGACTGTCCAACTCCTTCTGCAAGCTCCTCCAGTAATGGAACGTGAATCTGCTGTCCCGGTCCGATACGATGCTCTCTGGTACTCCGTGCAAGTGAACTATCTGCTACATGTATAGCTCCGCCAACTTTTTGGTGGAGAGCCCCACCTTGAAGGATATGAAGTACGCACACTTCGTCAGCCTGTCAACGATGACCCAAATGGCATCCTTCCCTCCTAGGGAACGAGGAAGCCCCGAGATGAAGTCTATCGTAATATGTTTCCACTTCCACTCGGGAATGATAATGGCTGCAATCAACCAGCTGGCCTCTGACGCTCCGCCTTGACCTGCTGGCAAACTAGGCATCTCGAAATGAAACATGATACATCTCTCTTCATTCTGCGCCACCAAAGATGTTCTCGCAAGTCACGGCACATCTTGTTGGCACCAGGGTGAATAGAATATCGCGATCGGTGTACCTCCTGCAAGACCGCCTCTATCAGCTCTCCCTTCGGCACGAATAACCGACTGCCATGCCTCAAGGATCCATCTTCTGCTATGGTGAAGTCATCTAGCAATCCAGCTAAAGCCTGGACTCTGAGTCTGCGGAGGCTCTCATCTGTAAACTGTGTCTCCTTGATCTGCTCCATCAAACCTGACTGAATGTCTATCGCCATCATCTGTATCACTGATCCTGGCCAAACTATCTCGATACCGAGCTTCTCCAGATCTTCCCAAAAATGTTGATCTATCATCAGATACCATGCCATCGGATGCCTACTCAGCGCATCCACCACCATATTTGCTTTCCCGAGGTGATACTATAAATCGATGTTGAAGTCCTTTATCAACTCCAACCATCGTCTTTGTCTCATGTTCAGCTCCTTCTGCGTGAACACATACTTCAAGCTCTTGTGGTCAGTAATGATTTCCACTCGCTCTCCATATAAGTAGTGTTTCCACAACTTGAGTGCAAAGATCACCGCAGCTAACTCTAGGTCGTAGATAGGATAGTTCCGTTCATGATTCCGTAGTTGCCTAGATGCATAAGCAATCACTTTCCCATGCTGCTGTAGGACACATCCTAGCCCCTTTTCTGAAGCGTCGCTGTAAATGGTGAAACCTCCAGATCCTGAAGGTAATGTCAGAACTGGAGCAGTCGTCAGCCTCCTCTTCAGCTCCTCAAATGCTGCCTGGCAGTCCTCTGACCAGATGTACTCTGCGTCCTTTCGCGTCAACTTCGTCATGGGTTCAGCTATCCTAGCAAAGTCCTGGACGAATTTTCTATAATAGCCTGCTAAACCCAAGAAACTCCTGATCTCTGAAACTGATGTCAGAGCCTTCCATGTCTCAACTTCAGCAATCTTCCTGGGGATCCACTGAGATTCCTTCTCCAGTGACAACATGACCGAGAAACTCCACTCGGTCTAAAAAGAACTCGCACTTCGACAATTTGGTATACAACCTCTCCTGCCTCAGAATCCCTAAAACTATTCGTAAGTGCTCTGCGTGCTCCTCCGACATCTTCGAGTATATCAGAATGTCGTCGATAAACACTACGACGAACTTATCCAGATACTGGTGAAATATCTTATTCATCAAGTTCATAAAGACAGCTGGCGTATTTGTGAGACCAAATGGCATCACCAAAAACTCGTACTGCCCATACTTCGTATTGAATGCCGTCTTCTAGATGTCTGCAGCCCTGACTTTCACCTGGTGGTAACCGAATCTCAAATCTATCCTGGAAAATACCTTCGCCCCACTCAACTGGTCGAACAAATCATCTATCCTGGGCCGAAGATATTTGTTCTTAATGGTGATGGTATTCAACGTCCGGTAGTCAATGCACAATCGGACTGTACCATCCTTCTTTGGTACAAAAAGTTCTGGCGCTCCCCATGGAGAAGCACTAGATCGAATGAAACCCTTTTTCAACAGGTCATCGAACTGTTCCTTCATCTCTACGGCCTCCTTGGGATTCACTCTATAGCAAGCCCGTGAAACTTGTGATGAACCCGGTACTAAATCTATAGTAAACTCCACATCTCTGTCAGGCAGAAGTCCTGGAAGATTCTCTGGGAATACATCCATAAACTCCCTAATGATAGGGTGTGGCGGTGCTAACTCCCCAACTGTCGTACAACAGTTCGGCTCTAGGCTGATCTCCGGCCCTATCCTCCTGACACTGAATGGTGTCGTGCCTGGAGGACTGAACAGAATACTACCCTCATGACAGTCTATAGCTGCGTGAGCATAGCTAAGCCAATCCATTCCCAATATGATATCATACCCGGGAAGTGACATCACGAAGAATCGTCCTCCAAACTCTCACCAAGCTATAGTAATAGAGCATCTATAGATAGCCCTAATGGGCACTGGTCCGCCTCCCGTTATTACTCTACTCATCTCCTCGATAGGTGTAGCAACTAAGTAGTGTTTATGCAAAAACTCTAATGACAGGAAGCTATGCGATGCACCGGAATTAAACAAGTATAGAGCTAGAAAAGTATACAAATAAACATGACCTGTGATGACGTCAGCCAAATAATCTGGCTCTGAAACCTGCTCCGGCTCCGCCTCAAGAGCCAGACTATAAGCCTTCCCCTGGGATCCCTTCTGCTGCTACAGATGTTGCTCGAACCTCTGCTGCTGAGTCGGGAGCGACGATCCTCTAGATGGTGGTCCGGCACCTGGTACCCTCGCTACTGGGCAGTCCCGAAGCTGATGGATGTAGAAGCATGGAAAAGAACAAGAAAAGCCTATGCGGCTCATAACAGAAGAAGCCCATGCGTCTTAAAACAGAAGGAGCCTCATGCGGCTCAGGAATCTATCGGAGTCTCATGCGGCTCAGAAACTCTCCAATAGCCTCATGCGGCTCCGGAAAGAATCACGTGGCCCTATGCAGCTTGCTTTTTACAGCTAGCCATAAAGTGACTGCTCCCATTAAATGCTCTGACATAAAGTGATAACTCTGACATTAAAGCTGAAATGATGAACTCTGACATGACGGCGTATTCCTCGGGAAACGAAGAAAATCTCCTATACAGCTGGCACGATCCACCAACTCCAAAGCTCCCTATGCGGCTGCCATCCCCCTCATGCGGCTGATGCTTTCATGCGGCTCAGATCGTGGAGACTATCGTCATGCGGCTCAAATCCTAAGAAGCCACCCCATGCGGCCAATGTCCTCATGCGGCTCGGATCATGGGGATCATCTCCATGCGGCTCAAATACTGAGAGGCCATACCCATGCAACCTTGACACGTGGCTAGTCTTATGCGGCTCAATTAGAAACCACCCCCATACGGCTCAGATTTCGGAGGCTACACCTATGCGGCTGCCACCTTCATGCGGTTCAAAACCTAAGAAGCTACCCTCATGCGGTTGTGGCTCGCGGTTATGACACGTGGCAGAAGATCAGTTTCCCCGTAATGATGGTTAGATACGTGGCATTAAATCAATCAAGATTTATCAATAAATCCCAACAACCAGATTTAGTGCAATCATCATAATTACCCGAATCAAAGCAGATTTATTGCAATCACGCGGATTAAACATGTGGCAGGAGATCCGAGCTTCCAAAGATTCATGACAATCAACATTAATTGCCCATACGAATTTACACAATCAGCATTAATTGTCCAGATTCGTTGCAATCAAGATTAGTGGTCCAGATTAATTGCCAACAAAATAGGATCAAGGAAAATGGCAATTAAATCCCCAAGCTGCCGACTTTTTTAGCGCAATCATTGTAAATCCTAATGATCACACCCCACTCCTATAAATAGTAAGGTGCCATTCCCTTGCAAACCCCCGGCTGGATACACAGAGAGACAAAGGCACGCACAGAAGAGTCTCCCCACACATTCCAAGAGCATTTCTTCATCAGAGCCAAGGCTACGTCCGATCGTCCAAGAAGTAAGGCAGAGCTGCCGTCGCTTTTCTGAGCCTCTACCGTCACCCCCCAGAATCAAAACTAAACAATTGTACTTAGATTGCTGTACCTAGGTTTTCATTCCCAGGCTTTCTTTGTATGAGCGAGTTTATATTGTGAAGTAAAAGTCCAGTCCTCCCATAAAACTGTTCTATTCTTTTATAATCAATGGCAAACACGATGGCGACTCTGCTGGGGACAAACTTCTCTACGGCTGAGAAGTTGGTGACGCAATCAGATACAGCCAAACTCGGCTCCACATAACAGAAGATGGTCGTCCGCTTCGACCAACAGGCGTTTGAAGAAATGCTCTCCGATGGGAGCGCTGGCCCGATCCAGAAGCGAGCCCGCACGAAGAAGGCTCGAGGGAGTGGAGGCCCAAGTCATTTGCTCCTCCCCATGCTCTGGACGAAGTACCCTCTGCTGCCCAAGACGGCAAAGGCGACTCTCGTACGGCTCCACTTCAGGCCATAAAGAACTCTGCTGTCCCCAAGTCCGGCAGAGGAAAACACTACGATGCTGGACTTGCAGGGGCAAAGAGGGACTCTATGTGGTCCAGGAAGAAGCCGAATAAAGGCACCAGCGGCATGTATGATGCTCACGCGACCAAGATTGCCAACCGCTTGTATGATGCTCATCCGGCCAAAACTGCCAGCCGCATGCAGAATGCTCATGCGGCCAAGACTTCCAGCCGCATGAAGAAGACTCATACGGCGGAGACTTCCAGTCGCATGAAGAAGGCCTATGCGGCCACGACTGCCCGCCGCATGAAGACTGCTGATTCCAGCCGCATATTATCCACTCCACGCGGCTCGGGCTCCGTCTTCGACCGCCTCTTCTATGGCCCTGATCTCTCACGCTCCCAAGAAAATATGTCTGACTCTCTGCAGCACCACTTAGACTCTTCCTACTATGTGCCCTCAGGCGCTAGAGTGAAGAAGTCTAGGGCAGCGCGAGCTCGACAAGCTCAGTCGGCTGTCCCAACCTCTGACCATCCGAGCGCTCCGCTTACTGTTATGCGGGCCTCTGATGGGAAGTTATACAGAACCACTCGAGTCTAGCCCCCGGCGGCAAACGGACAGAGTGGTTCCCAAAAGTCTTCCCGCAACCAGGAAGCAAACGTGGTTGCTCGAGACCCATCTAACTTGCGTGACGTGATCCTTCACAAACGCAAGGAAAGAGAAGGGGACTCGGTGTGCAAAGAGTCCTCCCACGGACATCACTGCACCCAAGTCATTGTCAACTACTGCTGTAACAATGCGACAGTACGAGAAGACCGGCGGTCCGTCTTCCAAAGACTGCAACAACCAAGTTCAGAGGATGAGGCGCTTCCCGTCGTCTCCTGCAACTCTATTCAGAAAATCTCCGCCAGCGGGAGAGGGAAGAAAACAAATATCTCCAGCCCGAAGATTTCAACTACTGTGACCAAGAAACTATCATCTAAGCGGTCGCCTACCACCGGAGTTTTCCAAGGTACCCGTTCGAAGACAAAATCTACTACATTGGGAGATTCATCATCCACATCACTAGGGGTCGCTGGAACCGGGGGTAGCATTCCTCCGAATATCCACGACAATCTGGTATTCCAAGGAGATGAGCCCGGGGAAACGACTCTCCCAACAGATACAGCAGGTGCCGACGTCCCCGAGGATGTTCGCGACTCTCAAGACGAGGCAACCTCTGAAGCTGGGGGTACTATTCCTTCTGAGTCCGAACCAGAGAAAAACATTCCCATATACCCTGACGACTTCTCTGTACAGGGGTATGATTCAGAGGGCACATCGTCCACCGTCCCTTCTACTTCGGCTCGTGTGAGGACGTCATTCATGACAAACGACGATCAAGACGGTCCCAGTGATCGCCAACGCATCGACACTCTAGAGGCCATACTGCGTACCTTGGTCAAATCCGTAGACGAAATCAAAACGGCTCTTCCAACTCTGCAAGGAAGGACGCCTGGCCAAACAAGCTTGGGTCCCGCGGTCAATGCGGACTCGAACTCAGCGGCACCAAACCCGGGCGACAATCCTCCTGAAATATCGGCTTCCACCGCTGCGGATGAGGCCAGGGAGGCAAGAAAAGAGGTCCAGAAGCTCTGGGCCATGTTTTACGCCCGAGAAACCTCCCACGACCTCAGAATACGGCAACCATACCCTGCTACATGGAGGGATGTCCCTTTTCTACCAAGATATAAGCCGTTCAACATCAATCCCTATGATGGCAAGACTTCCGTAAGTCGGTACATTACTTACTTCGAGGTCACAACCGACCATCTGCCCCATGACGACGCCATCCTTGCACGATTATTCATCGGAGCATTGGAAGGGATCGCCTTCGACTGGTACCGCAACCTGCCAGACAACTGCATCCATTCCTTTGCCAACTTCAAGCGTTTGTTCCTGGAGAGGTTCTACGAATTAGGATAAGACGTGACGATGTCCACCCTCATGGATGTTGTTCAAGGGGAGAAGGAGCTGACAAAGAACTATATTAAGCGGTTTCGCCAAACCGCAATGAAGTTGCCGTATGGAAATCCGGATTCCTCCTTAATTGAAATTTGCCAAAAGAGACTGCTCCCAACAATCAGCCTCTGGATGGGTGAAAGTCAATTTAAGGACTGGAAGACGTTCATCATCAGTGCCACTAGCGTTGAAGATAAGTTGAAGAAGGCTCGCCAACTGGGATTACACATTTCGGAGGGAGAGGACAAGGGCAAACGCCCTAATGCCAACACCAACAACGGGGGTAATTCCTCCAATAACCGAGACAACAAGGGCAAACAGGCTATGGTGGCCGACGTAACCCAGAAGCCTGAATCAAAGCCAGCTGAAAAGCAGTGGCCGCAGATGACTTACTCCTTCGAAGACGGTCATATCAAGCCTATCTTGGACATGCTCATACAAGGAGATAGAATCCAGCTCCCTCCACCTAGACGGGAACCTCGGCCGGCCGAGATGGAAAGCCCCAAGTACTGCCATTACCATCGTTACGTCCACCACGCCACGCAGGACTGCTTCCAATTGAAGCGATATATTCAGCATCTCATCGATTCGAAGGCTCTGGCCATTGATTTCGAGGAGGTAACCGTGGCAGCCAACATAGTGTCAGTACAGTTCGGTAGCTTCCCTCCGACAGAGACTCAAGACGGCGTAGTACCCGTCCCTCGGGCAACAATGGAGATTGCTAATCTTCCACCTCTTCGAGATCAGGCTGCTGGTCTAGTGCCCCTCACCACATCACGAGGGAAGGTCATGTGGGTCCATCCGGACCTAGTACTTGAAGTGACTCAACCCACACCACCCTCCACTGGCAGGAAGAAGGGTGGAAAGGTCAGATCCTGCCGTACAATCTCGGCAGATGTCGAAGAAGCCACAGCTGTTGTCACCCGGTCGGGTGCGCAATCCCAACCTACACCGGATAACTCGGCTGAAGATCATCAGCTGGCTACTGCTGACGCTCCAGGACCTTCTCAAACTCCGACGACCGACAAGCCTCGGTCGAAGGAGACTCGCTTTGACAAATTCCTCCGAAAAGAGGCACCTCATGGGCTGGAGAGGCCCTACAACTTTGATATCTTGGCACAATTGGCCAACACACCGGCCAAATTGTCATTATACGAGCTCCTGAGACTCTCCAAAGATGTTCGCGTGGCACTAAGCGATGCACTCCAGAATGCCGACGCATATCTGGCTCAGGTCAACCTCACGGAAGAAAACCCGCCTACAAATCTCCAGAACAGCGCTTGCACAGGTGCAATACCCAACATCGTCTTCACTCCGCAGGATATGTTCATTAAAACCAACCTGCACGATCGTCCGTTGTATTACACTGGATACATTGGTGACGTAAAGGTGGATCGGATGCACATTGATCCCGGTTCTTCCATAAGCATCATCCCGAAGAGTCTGTTACACCATCTTCGTATCCCCATACATCGCCTGACGCCGACAAGCACCGCCATCAGCAGTTTCAATTCGGGCAGGAGCTATCCGATCGGGAAGATTCGCTTGAAGTGCCAAATCGGCGATCTGCAGTCAGAAGTGACTTGTTATGTCATAGATGCGAACACTTCCTATAATATTCTCCTGGGGCGTCCTTGGATATACGATTACATGATCGTGCCTTCCACGCTGCACCAGTGCTTCAAGTATGTCGACAAGCACGGCTTCGTGAGAACAGAATTTGCCGACATCGATCCCTTCAAAAGGGGTCGAGTCTTGTTACTCGGACTCCTGCTTGTACGAGAAGTCGAAGAGGCACCTTGTCCAAGAAGATATGCAAGCTCAAACTGAGACAGCCACGGGATCAGAAGAACCTCTGACGATCCACCTTCAAGCTCGCAAACCTGGCAAGACCGCACCCCTTACGGCCGCTCTGCGTAAGGATGCAATCAGTCTCTCGGCACAAGAGGGGCAAATGATAATCCGACTGCCAAGGTCTGGCCAAGCACCAAAACCTACAACGGAGCCACTGACAATCAGGCTGCCAAGAGCCGGCCAGCCACAAACAGAGAAGCTCAAACCCTCTGACAAGCCAATAACGATACGTCTTCCCAAGATGAATCGTCAGCCCAATGCGAAGTTGGGGACTCCTAGCGAGCCAACAACTCCCCGTCTAGCATCAAGCGCCAAACAGGGAGTCGCTAGTTCGCCAACGACTCCACGTTCTGCCCCACCAGCGGAACCCCTGATGATTAAGCTGCCCAAGTCATCCTCTCAGTCTTCATTTATACAAGGGGTGACCGAAGAAGAACCAGAATTGGCCAAGTATGTGGCTGCTCATACTGATGTTCCATCCGTAGATGATGTAATCCCACTAGAAAAGATATCTTACTTCATCAATAAAGGACTGTCTTTGAACTACCTCGAGCTTGATAAGCTTTGTACAATGTATTTTATGGAACGCGGTATGGGCACTCACCTACACACGCAAGTGACAAATGTTTACACCGCAAATCAACTTACTCCTGTGGAAGGCGCCTACTTCATAGTCGAGGGAGAAGACCATCTAATCATCTTCGGCCGGAAGAATGATCCACAGTCCTTTGCAATAGAGGAAGTCGATCTCGAATCGGACGCCGGAAGACTGCCCATTTATCTGTATAGCTCCCAATCCAAGTACCTCATGCAAAGACAGGGGTATGATCTGGAGACTACACCAGGCTTGAACTACGGCGCTGGTCGGCGGTTACCTTTATAGTTGCCAGTCCCGGCTGGAAAACCACGGGATTACTACAACAAGACCCGATGTGGACTGGGTATGTTACGCCTGCAATGACCCCTGAAAGCTCAGATGAGGAATGCGACTGACATTCATACTTAACCGGATCACCAACTTCTGATTCAGATATCAGCATCGGGGATGTATTCAGGCAAGTATTGTCTGTCAATATGGCATTCATCGATGCTTACGAAGAAGAAGACATTCCTGAACTCCTTGAATTAGAGCCGTAGGCCCATTAGCTGGATACATAATAGGAAAAGCGGTTCGAACAAAGAGAGCCTCCTACTGAAGATAAGGTTATACAAGTTGACCTCGGCAATGAGTCTTCTCCAAAACCAATCTTCGTTAGTAAAAGCCTGGCAGACGAAGAGCGAGGATCGCTGCTACAACTCGTCAAAGAATATATTGATGTGTTCGCCTGGAGTTATGAAGACATGCCAGGGTTAAATCCCGAGATTGCACTTCACAAACTCAATATTCGGCCGGATGCAAAGCCGATCAAGCAACAACAGCGACGCTTCCGCCCGGACATTATGAATGCGACCGAAGCCGAAGTCAACAAACTGATAGCCAGCGGCATCATTCGTGAGGAATAACATCCGGACTGGGTCGCCAACATAGTACCGGTCCTCAAGAAAAATAGGAAGATTCAAATCTGCATCGACTTCCGCAATCTGAACGAGGCATGTCCTAAAGATGAGTTCCCCCTCCCTATCACGGACATCATGATTGACAACACCTGCGACTTCGAGCACATGTCATTCATGGATGGTTTCTCAGGATACAACCAAATCAAGATGTCTCCCGACGACGAGAAGCACACATCATTCCGAACACCGATTGACACATACTACTACACAGTCATGCCTTTTGGTTTAAAGAATGCTGGCGCCACGTATCAAAGAGCCATGAGTGTCATCTTCAAAGACCACTTACGCAAGACTGTGGAGTGCTATGTTGATGACATCGCTGTCAAAAGTCGCTATAAGGAAGACCATCTGCAGGATCTAAGGACGGTATTCGACCTAATGCGAGCGCACAACTTGAAGATGAATCCTATCAAATCCTTCTTGGGCGTATCCAGTAGAAATTTCTTGGGTTTTATCATTACTGCCCAAGGGATTCATATAGATCCGGAGAAGACAAAGGCAATCATGGAGATGGGTCCCCCGAGAAATCTCCGTGAACTCCGAGGCCTTCAAGGGAGACTAGCTTACATCAGGAGGTTCATTTCCAACCTCTCCGGACGATGTCAGCCATTCACTCACCTCATGAAGAAGGGCGTCTCATTCGTTTGGGATGAAGAATGCCAACGTGCCTTCGACAGCATCAAAGAATATTTGTCGAATCCTCCAGTCCTGGTGGCCCCGGTTGCTGGAAAACCATTCCTGCTCTATGTACGAGCGATGGAACATTCTCTCGGCACTCTGCTAGCACAAAACAACGATGCAGGCCATGAGCAGGCTATATATTACCTCAGTCGAATGATGATGGGACCGGAACATCGATATACCGTCGTGGAGAAGGAATACCTCGCCCTGGTGTTCGCCATTCAGAAGATGCGACACTATGTCATGGGACAAACCATACATGTGATCTCACGAGTCAACCCCCTCAGGGTCCTCATGACCAAGCCAGGGGCACTCAGCTCTCGCCTCGCTACATGGGCGATATTGTTGTCTCCGTACCACATGATCTTCGTCCCATAAAAGGCTATTAAAGGTCAAGCTCTGGCAGACTTTTTAGCAGCCCATCAAGGTTCGGAGTCAACCAGGATATACGAAGAGATTCCAGATGAGGTTGTCGACTCACATGTGGTCTCTCATGATACCATATGGCGAATGTTCTTCGACAGCGCTTCCAGAACTGGGCCCAAGGGCAACATCGTCGTTGGAGTCAGAGTGGTGCTGATTTCTCCCTCCGGGTTGGTGATCAATCGGGCTTATTCCCTCACGGAGCCCTGTTCAAACAATGTGGCCGAGTACAATGCTTTGGTCATTGGCCTCCGACTTGCAAAAGAACTGGGGGTAGAATACCTTGAAGCATACGACGACTCGCAGTTAATCGTCAATCAGATCCGGGGTTCTTCATAGAACACGTTGTCAGACTCCAAAATATCGAAGCCGATGCTTTAGCTGGCCTTGCCGCTTCCCTAGCAGTTCCGAACTATGCTCATCACTCGGTGGATGTGATAGGCCACGAACTGGTCTGTCCGAAGAATAACATTCAGATTATGGCGAGTCATTCTGCTCAGACGGTTGACGAAACACCAGACTGGAGACAGCCATTCATAGACTTTCTAGTCTATGGCATCTTACCCGAAAACCCAAAGGCGGCCACCTCTATCAGAAGGCGTTCCCTCAGATTCTTCTACAATACAGAGATAAAAATGCTGTATCGACGATCCTACGATGGATTACTGCTTCGGTGTTTATCAAATACAGAAGCCAAAGAAGCCATACGCGAAGCTCATGACGGTGTTTGCGGGGCCCATCAGCCTGGTCTGAAATTACAAGACCGTCTTCGTCGGATGGGCTATTACTGGCCCACGATGATAGCATATGCGATAGATTATGCAAGAAAGTGCAAAGCCTGTCAAGTCCACGCAGATTTCATCCATCAGCCATCTGAGTTTCTACATCCGACAGTGGCGTCCTGGCCATTCGAAGCATGAGGAATGGAAATCATCGGTCCAATCACTCCACCTTCGTCCCGAGGACATCGCTTCATACTCGCAATCACGGATTACTTCTCCAAATAGGCGGAAGCTGTTCCGCTTGCAGAAGTAAAGACTTCAAACGTGATCAGCTTTCTCAAGCATCACGTCATCTATCGCTTTGGACTGCCCCGAAGGATCATCCACGACAACGGCCCGCAGTTCACTAGCCATGCCTTTTATCAGTTCTGTGACAAACACCGAATCCAGAATATTGCTTCAACACCATACAATCCAGCGGCTAATGGTCTGGCTGAAGCATTCAACAAAACAATCATCAAGCTTTTCAAGAAGTTCGTGTCATCAAACAAGCACGACTGGAATGAGAAGCTCGGCGAATGCTTATAGGCGTACCGTACTACAGTACGAACGGCCACTGGGAACACGCCGTTCTCTCTGGTATATGGAAGTGAGGCAGTTCTTCCACTGGAGACTCAAATTCCCTCGCTCCACGTCGTTCTCACCTATCGATTGATGACAGACGATAATCACCATCGCCGACTACAAGAATTGGAGGCCCTAAACGAGAAGCGCCTTTTAGCTCAGCAACGAATTGAGCTGTATCAAGCCCGAATCTCCGGAGCTTTCAACAAGAAGGTCAAAATCAGAACGTTTCAAGTAGGCGATCTTGTTTTAGCAGTTCGGAGGCCGTTGATCATGACTCACAAGACTGCAGGCAAGTTCCAGCCAAAGTGGGAAGGCCCGTTCATCATCGATGCCGTATTCTCCAATGGAGCTTACCGCCTCGCAAAGCAAAACGGAGACTTGCTCATGTTGCCCATCAACGACAAGTTCCTAAAGAAGTATTATGTCTGAAATGACATACCATAAATATCTCAGACTGTTGAGTTACGTACCCCTTGGTACCGTCGAACCCACAGTTTGCCTCCAAATATCTCAGACTGTTGAGTTACGTACCCTCCGGTACCGCTGAACCCACAGTCTACCTCCAAAATATCTCAGATTGTTGAGTTATGTACCCTCCGGTACCGCTGAACCCGCAGTCTGCCACCAAATATCTCAGATTGTTGAGTTATGTACCCCCTGGTACCGCTGAACTCACATTCGACCTCCAAACATCTTAGATTACCGAGTCATGTACCCCTTGGTATCACCGAACTCACCTAAATTCATCCTCAAAATATCCCAGATTGTAGAGTTATGTACCCTCTGGTACCACTGAACTTACATTCTGCTTTCGAATATTCCAGATTGTAGAGTTATGTACCCTCCGGTACCGCTGAACTCACATTCTACCTCCAAATCTTCCAGATTATCGAGTTATGTACCCGCAGGTACTGCTGAACTCCCATCCTGGTTAATCTATATCGCATCTTTTGGGTAGTAAGTCACGTATGATCATACCTCTGAACTTTCTTCCTAAAAGGAGCTCCTTCCTCATGATCCACTACCCGCACTTCCAGTGCACAAAAAGGGTAACAGATCCACAAATTTCCTAAGACAACCATGTCGATGCTACCTCTGAGTTGTTTTACTTCCATCAAAAACAAACCACCCCCTCACATAGAACTTCCATGTCCTCATTACCTCTGAGTTGTTCAATGTACCCCTTCATGGAGCCCACTCCTGCCATGTCCTCATTACCTCTGAGTGAGAAGGCTCCATCGAAGAAATCCTCATATTTACCACGTCCTCATTACCTCTGAGTAAGTATGTTGGTTCTCTCTCAATTTATTATCCGTATCCAGAACCAGGGTACGCCAAGGATAATAGGTCCACAAAAAGTCTCCCATTGAGGCAACTACTACAAGCAAAGAATAGGGCAAATGTGTTCTGATCAGTTACATTTACACGATTACATCTCATAAGCAAGCCAGAAAAGTTCTCTATCATTTTATTCAGAAAAGAAAGAAGAAGATTACATTGGTGTCCAAAAGAAGTAAGACACAAACTACAGCTAAAGACAGACAAAAATATCAAGACAAAAGACGGACATTTATGAGGGCCTACGAATTCTAGTTGCGGGGGGCGCATATACCAATCCCTCAACCATTTTTCATATGAAGGATCCACTTGAGCAAAATCTTCGTCCGGAGCAGGAGGGTCAGAACTCCCAATACTACCGCCGTCAGATTGGGGCTCCTCCTTTACGGCAACTTCGATAGGCGCCAGCTCTCCTTTCTGTTCCTCCATTTTTGGTATTACCTCATCTTTAACGAGCGATGACTCTTGTTTGAAAGGAGGCAGCAGTTCTTCCTTTACAACGATCTCAGCCTTCGGTAGGGTTGCTGCAAGAATCAAAGATAAAAAGAAACAAAGTTAGAAGATGGTTCAGCACAGCCTTATGCGGCCCCAGTCAAAAGAGCTTATGCGGCACGACTTAGCAAGGCCTTATGCGGCACAGTCCAAAGTAGGGCTTATGCGGTTCGATTCAGAAAGTCCATATGTGGTTCGGTTCATAAAGTGCTTATGCAACCCTCATGCAGCTCGGACGTAGGGTATACCCCCATGCGGCTCGGGAGGCACGCGCAGCACAGTATGCGAAGACGAAGAAGGCCCGCGCATAAAATATGCGACATAGCCATAGTTCCGAGTTTATCCTTACCAGCAATGGTGGCCTTCAGGCACCGTGGCCGAAGAGGAAGCTGCTTTTTTGCCCTTTGCCGCAGCAAAGGCAGCCTTGGAAGACTTGGGGGCCATCGTTGATCGAAGAAGAAGAAGAAGAGGATGACAGTTAGGGCAAGAAGTGCTTAAATTGGAAAGGAGAGTAAAGAGTTTCTCTATCTAATTACTCTTATTTATAGGAGGCCAAAGGGGAGACACGTGGATTGATAAACGCTCCGGGTCTCGTGCTGCAGGCAAAACCGACTCCTAGGATTTCGTCCCCTCTCATAAAGGAGATTCATCAAAGCACAAAATTCAAATATTTAATGAACCGACTCTTGGGATTCCCCCAAAAGACGGCTCTAAATCATAACGAATCAAGAGCAATTAATGCCGCCTACGTGGCAGAGAGGACAGTATGCGGGTCCATGCTGCTAGGCAGTCCATGCGGCTATGCAGTCCATGCGGCTAGGATGTCTATGCGGCTAGGAAGTCCATGCGGTTAGAATATCCTCTGCGGCCAGAAGGGCTTATATATAGCCATGCTTCTTATTCAAAGTATTTCAATTTTTAAATTAAAAACTTTGAAGGGGGTCCTGTAGAAGCATAGAAAAGAACAAGAAAAGCCCATGCGGCTCAAAACAGAAGAAGCCCATGCAGCTTAAAACAGAAGGAGCCTCATGCGGCTCAGGAATCTATCGGAGTCTCATGCGGCTCAGAAACTCTCCAATAGCCTCATGCGGCTCCGAAAAGAATCACGTGGCCCTATGCAGCTTGCTTTTTACAGCTGGCCATAAAGTGACTGCTCCTATTAAATACTCTGACATAAAGTGATAACTATGATATTAAAGCTGAAATGATGAACTCTGACATGACGGCGTGTTCCTCGAGAAATGAAGAAAATCTCCTATACAGCTGGCACGATCCACCAACTCTAAAGCTCCCTATGCGGCTGCTATCCCCCTCATGCGGCTGATGCTCTCTTGCGGCTCGGATCGTGGAGACTATCGTCATGCGGCTCAAATCCTAAGAAGCCACCCCATGCGGCCACTGTCCTCATGCGGCTCGGATCATGGAGATCATCTCCATGCGGCTCAAATACTGAGAGGCCATACCCATGCAGCCTTGACACGTGGCTAGTCTTATGCGGCTTAATTGGAAACCACCCCCATGCGGCTCAGATTTCGGAGGCTACACCTATGCGGCTGCCACCTTCACGCGGTTCAAAACCTAAGAAGCTACCCTCATGCGGCTGTGGCTCGCGGTTATGACACGTGGCAGAAGATCAGTTTCCCCGTAATGATGGTTAGATACGTGGCATTAAATCAATCAAGATTTATCAACAAATCCCAACAACCAGATTTAGTACAATCATCATAATTACCCGAATCAAAGCAGATTTATTGCAATTACGCGGATTAAACATGTGGCAGGAGATCCGAGCTTCCAAAGATTTATGACAATCAACATTAATTGTCCATACGGATTTTACACAATCAGCATTAATTGTCCAGATTCGTTACAATCAAGATTAGTGGTCCAGATTAATTGCCAACAAAATAGGATCAAGGAAAATGGTAATTAAATCCCCAAGCCGCCGACTTTTTTAGGACAATCATTGCAAATCCTAATGATCACACCCCACTCCTATAAATAGCAAGGTGTCATTCCCTTGCAAACCCCCGGCTGGATACACAGAAAGACAAAGGCACGCGCAGAAGAGTCTTCCCACACATTTCGAGAGCATTTCTTCATCAGAGCCAAGGCTACGTCCGATCGTCCAAGGAGTAAGGTAGAGCTGCCGTCGCTTTCCCGAGCCTCTACTGTCATCCTCCAGAATCAAAACTAAACAATTGTAATTAGATTGCTGTACCTAGGTTTTCATTCCTAGGCTTTCTTTGTATGAACGAGTTTGTATTATGAAGTAAAAGTCCAGTCCTCCCATAAAACTATTCTGTTCTTTTATAATCAATACAAACAATGGGTGGTAGACCCACAAGCTAAACACTGCTCCAACCTCTTCCTACAAACGATAGCTGTCACGCCCCAGAACCAGAATACTGGAGAGCGGGAGAATGACTCAGCCAGCTACATATTACGGGTAGATGAATACCGTATAATATGATCAATGCTGTCTAAAAAGACAAGGGGTACATACTACATGAAAGTTTCACTATGGTTACTTCACATCTATTGTCTCAATCATTCAAACAAGAAACAGTAATAGAGAACATGTAAGATAAAGCAGTAAGGCGTCCCAAACGCTTAGTCAAAATGTTCTTGATATCTGGCTTTACAAAACATAGCCAGATGATGTAGCAAGTATACACAATTGTTATCAGCTACAGTCTGACTTAGTTATAATTATGTAAAAGTAAGTACAAGATAATCCGACTAATATGTCGGTGCCAAACGACTAAGTATAAAGTAAGTAACAAAACGAGCGGGGAAGTAAGGAACCCACTCGAGTCCTCCTGCGATCATCCCTCTAGTATTGACCATCTTGGAGGTAGAAGTAAGCTGGATCCTCGGGGACCGGCTCTAAATCTGGCCATGCAAAACCAGAGAGGTTAGACCTCTAATAGCAAGCACCGCAAGGGAGCACGATATGAGGAATGAAGCCAGTAAGAAGAGAATATGATAATAGATCTCTGCTATCTACTAGGATTCACATAACATCACGACACTTCGAACCAACCTCCCAACCAAATAAGGACAGAAGTTGGTCCGTCATGTCCTGATATTCTGATCATCTCAGTTAGGTAACAGAGTAGATACAGTACAAAACAAGTCAATTTAAAACGGCCATTCACTACTACGGCTTGCTATAGTGAGGTCCAAGTTATCCTGGAATTATGCAATGAGGATTCATCAGTTCTTACTATGTGCAAGCAAGGCTAGTCTATCCAGTCAATCAATTGCACCAATCATAAATTAGACGAGTCCCAGTGGGACGCCCGTCATCAATAAAGAATATACAATAAATAATATAATCAGATACCGCTCCCTGCCCGTGTGGCAGATTTGCAGTATCTGTGGGGAACCAGCCGGCCTGTCGGGCACTTAATAGTCCCAAAGAGGGCTGTCATGTAAGAACTCAAAATCTATTCTCTCTATGCAATCATTATTTTATTTAACTTAATAGTCTCTACGTTAAGTGAAATCCTATGCCGTGGATCATGGTCATTCAAATGAGTACTTTCGTACGGGGTACGATATGCACAAATCTACAACGATACCCGTACGGTTAGGTTGTAGATCTTACATAGTGTAATGCAACAATCAAAACTAACCACGGAATAATCATATTTTGACCATAAAGTACACATGCTCTTTAATAAGATAAATAAATAAATAAATTGTAGCCTGTATGTGCCTGTATGCCAATATTCGGGATCGACAAATCGATTACAATAGTTCATAATTCATATGAACGTGTCTCATTCGTTTTATTCAATAAGACGACTAGCCAGTCTCTTAGTTCCAACTAGGAACGCATGATCGATCATAAATCAAGATAATAATTTATGTTATTAAATGTCAAGACGATCTGTCAATGTCAATCAATGTCAATTCGGGACAAGGATCAGCCAAAAAGGCATTAGGGCCAGAGTTTATGCGGCCAAGAATTTATTGGTTCATGCGGCTGAGATAACACGCACCTATGCGGCTCAAAATATCATGCGGCCAAGAAGTCGCGAGCCTTATGCGGCTGGGGTTCCATGCTCATGCGGCTAGGGTGGGAACAAGTCCTATGTGGCTCAATGCCTTGCTGCAGGAGTGGAGTTCCATGCGGCTGGGGCAATTAAAGTCCATGCGGCTGGCAAATCATATGCGACCGAAATGACGAAGCTCATACGGCTCAAATGATTGAAGCTCATGCGGCTATGATGCCTGCGCCTATGCGGCTCGGATGAGCTAAGTCCATACGGCTGGCAATTCTCAAGCGAACGAAATGACGAAGCTCATGCGGCTGCGGCCAATATAATCAACATATCCTTATGCGGCTAGCAAGTCTATGCGGACAGACTAACAAGTCATACGGCCAGATGGGACTCGGGTCCTTATGCGACCGGAAACGTCAAGCGCTCATGCGGCCAGGAAGCTGCCATACTGCTGGAAAAATCATATGCAGCCAGGAAGACTCGCCGTATAAAAAACTTATGCGGTCAAGCACTGTTCTTCTTCTCCACTTTTCTGAGAAGAAGAACCATGGGAAGCCATTACTTCCAAGCTCTCCAAATCCTTCATTCCAAGCCCAAATCTGGACTTCTATAGGTCAAAATAGGGTAGAACGAAATCCTCTACAACATGAAACCATCAAAACTTGAAAAATAATAAAGTTACTAGATCAAAACCTAAGAAATCCAAAAATACATTAACTTAGATCTACATGAAATGAGCCATGAAAATTAAAAATGCTAAGTACTAAAGTATCTAAGAATCTTGAGAGGAAGACAATAGAACAACAAAAATGGAGATCCATCAAGAAGTAAGTTGGCACTTGCCTATGCGGCTAGGTAGGTGGGGAGAGTTTATGAGGAAAAAGAAGAAGAGTAATAGTGAAGTAATAAAGAGAGAGAATAGGGATGGGGCTTTAAATGAAGGGGTGGTGGTAGGTAGGGGTTTGTTTCGGTTCATGATGAACCAACATAATTGAACCAATCCAAGCCGAACCCAAAGCAAAGCTAAAGCAGAATATAAAAGCAGAAAGTAAAATACAGAAAATAAAATTACAGGAAATTAATTAACATGAAATTAAAGGAATTTAAATACAGAAGAATACATGATAAATATTAAATAAATACATTTAAGCAGTACATGTATTAAAATACGTATTCTGGGAACGGAAAGTGAGAATAGCGTCATGGCCCGGCCTTCTACATAATGAACACACAGCTCCCTTCTGCTGTCGTGGTCCTGGGGCTCTAACTGGTGGGGTTGGGTGATGTGGTGTGGGAGGACGGTATGTCTGCTGGTGCGGTGCCGGTGCTCTCGGCTGGAAAGCCTGACGCTTGGAGGGTCCCTCGTGGTGTACGAAAGCCGACCTTTTGTAAGACAGAAAAGATGCTCCTCTATTCTCCGGGCCAACTCTAGGCTCTGGTAGTAGTCAGTCGTCCCGTTCGCCACTAGAAGAATGCCAATGTCTGGGACTAGACCATGGCAGAACCTACACGTCATCTCCTCTGGGTCTACAACCAGACTAGGAGCGAAACGACTCAAACGACTAAACTCTGCTGCATATTCGTCAACAAAACGGTTCTCCTGCTGGATGTTCTGGAATTGTAGCCCCATGTCTACTCTAGCGGTGGTCGAAAAGAATTTCTTCTTGAACTGGATCTTAAACTGATCCCATGTGGCCCTCCCTTTTATGAATAGTGGCTCATTCCTGAACCAAACTCCTGCCAAGTCTGTCAGCAAAAATCTCGCTGCTTTGACCTGAAGGTCACCCGGGAACCTAACTCCAAGGATCTTACTCTCTACCGAGTCTAGCCAGTCATCTGCTACTATGATGCCTTCAGTCCCCATGAACTCCCTGGGGTTCAAACCCATAAAGTCCTTGATGTTTCCCGCTCTCTGCCGTGGCTCTACCGGTGGTGGGACCATGGTATGCTCCTCTGAACGCTCCATGCTCTGGCGGAGTAGGGTGGTCTGCTCCTGATGGGTCGTTAGAAACCCCTGGATCAGAGTGAGCAGTTAGTTTTCGTCAAGAGTGACGGAAGCCTGGACAGGTATAGTAATAGGTGGTGGTGGGAGTATCGGGTCCTGCTGGGACTGTGATGTGGAAGGTGGTGGAGGCATCTGGGTTGGTGGATTTGTGGAGTGGAAGAGTATGGTAGGTGGAGATGGAGGTGCATCGGTCAACTGGTCAACCGACTAGATATGAAGTGTGCTATTTTCAGGTGTAGCATACTGGTATGAGCGGGTGAGCACCATCTAATAAATAAAAGAACTTATAAGGATTCTTTTAAGTAAACAATCATAAACAACAAGAAAGTCTAATTTAAAATAACGAGCATATGATGCGATACGTTGCCTATGTTGTAATCCTAGTAATCCTCTAGGTGTTCTAAATGTTTATTCCTAGTGTTGTCTAGTTATCTTAAGTTCCTAATTGCAGGCATGCTTGGTACAATGATGTAACCAAACAATTTAGTCAAGACCTGTATGGGCCACCACTAAAAATATGTCACGATTCGCTACCCAAATTGTTGGATCGGGCCGAGTCATGTCCAGCCTACGCTTGAGATAAAGCGTAGTAAGCTGTTCTAAAGATAAACAAGATTAGATCAAAGTGTGCTAACAGTTCTATATGTCATATTGAGTCAGAATATATCTAAACACAAAATCACCTCGTATATAAATATGTTCCAAGTACATGGTCAAAATGTAAAACTGGATACAAGTCCAGTTACAAAATACATAGTCTAAAACATGACTACTCTCAAAAGTCCTGAGCAAACAAACAAACTAGACGAGTTTCCCTACAGGTACATCCTCGTAAGATAAAGTCTGATCCTCGACAGCAACTCCATAATAGGAATCACATAGCAACTCCTCCTCGATAAGTATACCTACAACCTTTATCCTGTCAGGACGGGAGCAATTACTGATTCTAACAAACTAAATGTACGAAGCATGAAATGAACTGAAGTGTAATAAACAGGAATCATGGCATATCATATTTTTAATTGGTTTTTAGATATGGCAACATATGTTTGTTTTAAAGTTTAAAACTGTAGCAGGTGAGTGATCAGTCAATAGATAAATAGGATGTACAGTAGTACATATCAATTTTTTGAAGTGCACATACGTACACTTAACGGCATCGGTGTATATCCATGCACAAATGCGGGATCAGACATACGACAAAGTTACATATAGAATGTAACAGTGCACGATAAATACATACGGAGAAGGGGATATGATCACGTACTCTACTAACAGTTTTCTCTTAACCCGTTTTATAACATGTGAGTGATAAGAGAACAGTATAAATCATGGTGGATACTGATAGCAGTATAAAGCATATGAAACATAGAGATATGTGACTTGCAGTTTAGATATTAACATAGTTTATACACAATTAATTATATGCTGTAAATAAAGTTTGTAGAGGTACTTGCCTTGTGCAAAGCAAGTATAGGCATATGAAGCTATAGATATCCTGGTGTCTCGTCACTGTAAAAAATAATATATAAACTTAGTTTTCATACTAACTTAAACACTAGGACACTAGTTGTGTGACACGACTTTCTGACTGGACACCTAGCCAAATGGTGAACTTTAGCATAGGAGACCAATGTAGGATGACACAATACCTAAACTAACTTTCTAGGGCCTTTACACTATGGTAGGGTGAGATCGAATACTACAATATCCCAAAATCACACAATACATCGTAAGTCGTAATTATTCAATAAATAAATCAGACTGTACACTGTGTTCCAATAATTTTTAAGATAGAAAAAAAGATCAATTATACATAAAATAAAGTTCTAAAATGATCCTTGTTAATTATAGAAATTTATACTAATTTTTCTGGAATTTAAAAACCCTCATAGATATTTATTAAAAATCAGTAAACATAAGTATCCTGAAAATGAGTTATGTTTTCCTATTTTTATAAAATGCCAAAATTATTTATTAAATGCTAAAAAAATTATACTAAATTAGCTAAATTAACATAGTATTTAAATACAATTTTTCCCATATTTTTACATAACTTAAAAAATATATATATATATATATATTTTTTTACATAACTTAAAATATATATATATATATATATATATATATATATATATATATATATATATATATATATATATATATATATATATATATATATAAATTCAAAGATAGCAAGTTATAATTTCTGGAAAATAAATAATTAATTATTTAATATTTTATCCACGTATACGAAATTGAACCAGAGTCCAGATACGGGATCCAAAGCCATGAATCAAGTCCAATATGACTTGTACAGACCTTGAATATATTTAGACACATTTGGGTCCAAAAACCCATGCTAGGTTTGGACACCAAATGGCCATGATTAATAAAATATAATAATTCATATATTAATATATATATATATATATATATATATATATATATATATATATATATATATATATATATATATATATATATATATATATATATATATATATATATATGAATATTAAAGTATTTTAATAATATATATATTAAAGTAGTGAAATATACAAGTCATAAAATTATATAATAAAATAACTTGTAAATTTATACATAATAACATTTTGCACAAAATTGTATTTGAAATATATATACATATACAACAAATACATTTATATATATACATAAATATATAGATATTTATATATATATAATGAACATATATAATATATATATATATTTTTATATATATATATATATATATATATATATATATATATATATAATATATATATATATATATATATATATATATATATATATAATAAAACAAAAAAAACAAAAAAAACACAAAAGGGGGGATCGAACTCGTCCCGCTGGAACAGGGGGGTGTGTTCTCGAGCGCCACTCGGCTAACCAGGGGGTCAGCTCGAGCTTGCTGTTAGGTTAGGGTTTGCATAAAATATAAACCAAATTAATTTAACATTCAACCCAAACCCATTAACAGTTAAACCCATTAACCCAATAACATGTACTCGTATCCTGACAGTTTGGGACACGAGCGTCTGCACTCGATACGAGTCTTGTGTCCTTGTGCAAAATGACACGCATGACACGAATGTCACGTGTCCACGTTCATCACTGGACTCCCCAATACTGGGCGAGTCCACACACGTGTACGCGAGATAAGACTCGACAAGTAGGAGAAACAACACGTACGTGTCCGTCGAAGGGTTATTGTCGGGGGTGCTGGCGGCGGCTGTAGGCGTCGTGGTCGGCGGCGAAGGGTGGCGCTGGGTTCGTCTTGTCGAGGCGAACAAGATGGTGGTGGTGGATCACGACGGCGGTGGCTGTAGCGGTGGCAACAGCAAGGGGCTAACTCCGGCGAGCTCGTCGGAGAAGAAGGGGGCTAGGATGGTGGCTAGGATGGTCGGAGTGGTGAATGGGATTAGGGTTTCAATTCAGGGGCCTATTTATAGGGTCGGGTTGGTCTTAGATTAGGGTTTCGATTAGGTTTTAGGGTTAGGGTTTCGACTAATCCGCCGGAGATGATGGCGGAGAGAAGGCGGTGATCGGGGGATAATTTTGCAGAAAACCCCCCCAAGAATCAGTTATTACACTAAGCCCCACCGTTTGTCAGTATGCAAATTCTAATTTGCATAAACATCCCTCGTACAGTTCTGTGCAAATCTAAATTTGCACAAAAAATCTAATATTGCATACTGGTTTTAGAACAATTTAAATAATTACAAAAAGCTATTAAAACAATTTAATAAATTACAAAATAATTTTTTAGGTTTTAAAATCATTTAAAAATTTATTTAAAAATTCTAGAAAATTCCTTATGATTATAATAATTCATTTTAAGGATAAAAATACTATTTAAAATAATAATTCATTTTTAAAAAATAGTTAAAATATTCAGGGGCTTACAATGACCGCTGCTGGTGGCCTCCGTTGGGATGCATACTACGGTACGGGATCCTATGGCGCCCTAGTTACGACCCAGTCCTCTAGGGCATCCCCTGCTAGTGTGCATGGTCCACAGCCGTCCCAGGAGTCTGCCCGAGTCCACCAGATGATGGAGTCTCTCCGTGACGAGCTGCTACGACGGATTCAGGACCAGTCTCAGCACCAGTTGGACGAGACTGCGCTTATAGCACGATTGGATGCGCTCGACCGCGACATTATGGAGTTCAGGAATGTGACTGAGCGGACAGAGCGGAGCATCACTGATCTTAGAGCGTCGACAGAGCGCAGCGTAATGGATCTGCAGGCATCACAGATGTCCATGGGCGAAAGGCTAAGATTGGTGCATGATTCGGTGGCTGATAGCAGTGATAGAATATTATCTACCATGGATTCATACCACCAGCGACTTACAGCATTGGAGCGTTATCGTCCTCCGGGTGCGCCTTCATCGTCGTCGACTCCGCCGGCACCACTGCCTTCTTTATCGACACCGACTCCACCGACGCGCCCCCTCCTGCTCCAGATCCCCAGTAGTCCTAGTTAGGACTGTTTGTATTGAGTGTTTGAGTACTTGTTTGTGTTTACTATTTGTTTGTGACACTTATTTGTTTGTGACACTTGTTTGTTGGTTGCGTAGATACATTGGTTATTGGTTGTGTAGACCCATGACAATTTGGATATTGGTTTATATATGTTGTGTGGACTTTGGTTATTTTATGTTGATATTCGTTTCATTTGGATGTTAATTTACCGATATTGAGTGTTCTACCGAAGGGGTCGACGAACCCAGGGATAAAATATGCTTTCAGTGTTATTTATTAAACTGCAGGAAGAAAATGATTCTGTGGAGAAAACTAAATACTGTAATTTATTTTTTTTTGAAATTTACCGACGTTTACCGACGCTTTCCGACGTCAAAATGCGTCGATAGACGTCGCTAAACTGGTATATATTGCCAGGATACCGACGTATAGCGACGTCATTTTCGTCGGTATGTGTCGATAAACGTCGGTAACTTTTCCAGGATTTTACCTCACTTTCTCAGGAAATACCGACGTATATCGACATCACAAAATGTCGGTAATATACACCGACTCATTGCGACATCACAAACGTCGACAATTTTCCCAGGGAATACCGACGTAGAGCGACATCATAAACGTCGCTATTTCATCGACGAAACGACGGTAGACGTCGGTAATACACCGACATAATTTTGCGTCGGTAAACGTTGGTGGTGGCGACGATCAGCGACTAAGGTCTCCGCGACAAGAGAAAGACGTCGCTAAAGACGTCGCTAAAATATTTTAGCGACGTCTTTAGGCGTTTTAGCGACGCCTTTAGGCGTCGCTAAATTGACTTATTCTAGTAGTGCTCAGGATATCAGACGAGTACATTCTCTGACCGTTTCATACTTGCTAGGACTATTTTCTTGCTCTAGATTATTTTACTTGATGCTGACACGATGGAAACAAGGATTAGTACTATATGGATCTTTTCATATGATGTTATCCCCCTCGGGAGCATCAGTACATCATGTCATGTGCGTTTCACTTTCATCATGTATTCTTATGCTTTCACCATTCATGTACACTCTCGTGATTTATGTACTCTCATGTTCACGGAGCCCCCATATTTATATTCATGTGCACCCATTTATGGGCCCCATGTGAAATCATGTACAATAACATAACTTGAATGGATCCTTGTATATTGATTGGGGTACGGGGGAGTATAAATAGTCATGTGGATAATTTCCAAAGTAGTGTAGCCAAGTACAACCTCTCATGTTTATTATCAAGTCGTTCACATGTCTATCTTGTACTCTAAATCACTAGTTCACTGTAGTTCTTTACTTATAGTAGATATTTTATTACAGTCTTCTCTTTTACTCATGTATACTCTTCAACGTTTCATGTATCTTACTCTATTACCTGTATTATATTCCTACATGATATGAACTGCGTGAGATGTACTGTGCTGGCTCCAGTCCTGACTGGACCTGTTGAAATATTACAGATGATTTTGAGGAGCTGTGTCCCACCTATTACGGAGCAGGCCTAGACGACACATGTGAGCTGGACCCTCAGGAGGACCCAGCACTTGCAGACGACACTACCCCAGTAGACTAGGCTATTTAGCTAGACTAGTTTCTATTATCATTCTGTCTTGGGATACACTTGTATTTATTGGAGATTATATTCTGTATATGTGGAGTTGTTTATCTTAGACTTATAGCTATCTCTTTCATCTGTATTATCATCTGTGGATTCTGTGTTATCATCTATTCTATCTTATCGTATTTTCTTCCTTAGTTGTGATTGAGTTGTACTTTATTATGTCACCTCCATTCGGAGTGTATAAACTGTACAGGTACCTTATAAATGTTAGATGTATGTGACCCAGGACAACGTTCTACCACCGACACTGCGGCGTAGGCTGAACGTAACCACTTCTCGTGCCCCTACACTGGGTGTGGGTCGTGACAGACGTCGTGTGACCGTTTATTTGAATATCATTCATGTCGTTGCATTATATTCTAGCATAACACATATCTAGTATTGATAATGTATTAGAGAAGAGGGTCGAGGGAAGAAGGGTTAGCCACTCACCTTAGTATTTACTTGAGGCAAGAAACTGGTTGGCGGCGCTAGACGTTACCTACACGATCACCTGAAATTGCACAAGCAACCAATTAGAACACTGTGTTATTCAAGGAAATTCGATACGAATGCGAAGTTCGAAACACAAGCCATGAAAACCATCGAAAACATTCACGAAAATGCATTCAGAAAACAAAGCCAAAACCAACGCAAACGGCGTAAAAAGCAGAGCAACGGGATGTCTCTCCCGACTCAGCCGTAGAGTCTATCCTCGAGGCGCAACCCGCTGAATATGGGACTTGGTTCCGAAGAAGCCATTCCATAACGGGGAATGGATCTTAATTCAACCGTTTTCGATCGATCGATCGATTCGATCGATCCCAACCTATCGGTCCCGACCGAGTCGATAGTGACAGTGTTCCTTTCTCGCGCACCCCGTGGACGGGAAATGGGGCACGATGTAGGGACGGGACACTACACCATAACCAACTAAGAAAAGTTTCGTCCATGAAACTTAAGAACAGAACCTACCTCTATGAAAATAATAAAGGAAACTTTTCTTTCATCTCTGACTCGAGTTCCCATGTCGACTCTTCCGTCACATGGTTCCTCCAGAGTACGCAAACGAGAGGGATTGCCCGATTTCGCAGCAGCTTATCCTTGCGTTCTAAGATTTGAACTGGCTCTTCAACTTTTACGACCCGCTCCCGAATAATCGGACACGAGTCGGACACGCCCAGCCTTTGTCGTTAGACATAACAAAGTAAGCTGTACTAATCTAGGGAAACTAACCAGATATCAAGACAAGTATGAAAACACAGCATCTATAAATGTATCCCAGAAAAGAAGTACAAGTATCAGAATTTCTATTACATTCCAGCAAATGAAAGTAAGTTTACTAGTCTCAATATAAGAAAAATAATATGGAATACTAATGGTAAGCTCTAGGCTTCTGCAGCCTCTAAGTCAAGAGCTGCACCAGCTAGCTCTCCTGCATCAATTGGCTCCTCGCCATAGTACGTGTCACACAGAGCCTCCAACTCACCTGTAACATATCCTACTCAGGAGCGGAGCTAAGTATATCCAAGAAAATGACCATGAACGTCATGGTATGAATCAAGAAACAGGAAATATATATAAGTACAGAAAATGAGACAAGACATAAAACTGAGCAGAAAATACTGAAAGCAAAATAGAGAACATGGTAAGAGTCCTGAACATGAAATACAACCTGAACATGAAGTATAACCTGAATCATAAAATACAACCTGAACATGAGATACAACCATGAATCCTGAAATATAACCTGAATCCTGACATGTGCAATATTGAAATACATCTAGATTGTGTGATCGGCTTGGGTAGATGCAATGATCATGAAATGGTACGGCTTTGGTCCCGCGTGCACGGTACGGGACCCAAGCTATTCATATGAGTAGTAACAGGGTTTGATCACATATCTATAGTATTTCCCCTCCCAGATGCAAGTAATACATGAAATATGAAACCAGACAATATCGTGATATATCGTGTCAATCAAGGAGATACAGGAATGAACATGCAAGACATGAGAAATGAACAAATCTGAGGAGTATACTTGCCTGGCTCCGGGTGATCGAGAAAGGGTAGTAAAGCTGAAAATCCTCCTGTTATATGGTTACAATTGATAAATCTACAATGTAGGTAAATATTTCTAGTCTAAAAGATCACTATAACAACTTGGTTTAACATTAAACTTATCTATACATAAACTATAAATTACCATTTATACAACTACAATAATATTCCAAAGTATAAGGTAATCTATCTATCTATCTACACCACTTATGTTCCATAAAGTCACTCCCATGCACAGAATTGGTTCCAGATATGGTGGTTGGCACCTATCTTTGTTCAGGTGATACATGTCCAACACCAATTCTAAAATACAGTTGATATTTCAGTCCTGTACCAGGGCTTGTTCAGTCCTTATCTGGACTTCCATTCAGGTTGCATTCAGTCCATATCAGGACATAAACTTCCAGTCTCCTAAACAGGGCTGTCAATGACTAATATGCACCCTATACATAGACCCTAAAACTGAAGGTTCAAACTGAAACACCCAGTCTAATAGCAGGACATAGACAGTCTATAATAGGGATTTAACCATCAGTCCCAATTACAATGTTCTGAATCTGAACCACCCCATCCTTACTGGAGACA
This sequence comes from Iris pallida, assembly GCA_029216955.1. NCBI lineage: Eukaryota > Viridiplantae > Streptophyta > Magnoliopsida > Asparagales > Iridaceae > Iris > Iris pallida. The sequence continues at coordinate 4,471,213 of JANAVB010039215.1, forward strand.
GACTCATAAATCATTTATAAACCTGTTATTCAAACCACACTATCAGTCCAACCTATTTCCCTATTCCTCAGGACAGTGATACCAGTTCAATTAAAATGGGACTGGCACCCTATTATCAGTTAACAATACCTGTCCCCTATTAAAAATGAAACATCTTAGTTCCCAGGCAAATCATATTACAATGCTAATTCAGTCCTATAGCTCATTCTCAGTTTTGAGAAAACCAAATTCTAATTAGAATTTGTGTGCTCAGTCCTGAGATCAAATCAAATCAAATATTATATAGATTAACTCAATATTAGTCTCCTCTATTTGCAGGTTTTCCATGAGCTCCTTATCAATTCCTTTAACAGGTTCATATATATATATCATCCAGTTCAGTCCTTTAAAGAGTGAGAGTAGGCAATCTACCTGTTCTTGAAAACTAACCCTTGGTTTCTTGAAAAATCAGTTCAGTCCAGAATGTTCAATCTAACATGGTTCCCATATTACATTCAAAATGAAGAACCCATCAAAGCTTCATAACTGCTAAGGACATTTCCTACTGCACTTCTATTGGCCTACTCTGTTTGTCAATTCCTTGGCAGCACAGGGATACCAAATTGGTTCCCAGCAACCTAGGTGTTCACTGAAACTCCTAATGCAACTGACTTGATACATGTAACAGTGACTCATAAGGATAGGGTCTTCCTGCCAGCAATGTACATGGTTCAGTCATGAAGAAAAATATACCTTAACAATACTAAAGTAACTCTCTAACTAGTTCTCAGGTTTAGGAAATTAAATTTAACTTGAACACTAGGATTCAGTATCTATCAAAACAGGGAAATAGTTTAGTTCAAGCCAGTCACTTACTGGTATTCATGGATACCCTGCCAAGTACAGTTGTACAACAATAAACTTATCTATGTAAACCCAAGTTCTCAAGAACTATCATTCATTTACAGCCTTATCCTTAATAATCTGATCAATGATCAACCTCATCTCAATATCTTTCTGTACTCGAGAATGCTACAAATCATGAAGTAAAACTAAAACCCAGCTTTCAAATACTGTCAGCCAAAAATACCCAAGGTAACAGTCCAAATTTGGACTGAACAAATCAGTAATAATCTGGTTCAGATACATTCAGTCCTAACTAAAAGGACTTCAATATAAACATGATAAAATTGACTTCCTGGACTAGAATTACACACCAGTTATCTACCTCTTCAACAATTGCAGTCCCTCTCAAGACTAAAGTAAAACATTCTTACTAAAACTCGAATTGAGTTAGTCCTGTGGTGGTGTAGACTCAATTCAGTCCTAAGGATATACAATCACTTCCTATCCAGCCCTCCTCCTTACCACTGGAAAACATTTCCTTCCTCAGGTCAATGTTCAACCCAACTATAGGTTACTGATACACGGATTCAATTCCCAGGTTGGACTGTAACCCGATTCAGTTCTAAGGTTGATACCAAAACAGTTTAAACAAGGAATCCAATGATATGCTGAATTTAAATAGACTCTAATTCGGTTGATACACATCCAACCATGATTACAATGAAAATGAATATCAATCATAACTAGATATATCCTGCTGTCCATAGCTAAAAATAGATATCAACAGTCCATAATCTTCTAAAAATAGGGTTCATCCTACACTAATCATCAATTTGAGCTATCCACTGCTACAGAGGATGTCTAATTCTTCTAAAATATTCTACTGAATTCCAGTTATGATACTTATAGAATTTACTCAAAATGATTGCACTTATAACATTTATTACTCAGTCACAAAATACAAATCATGTATCATCTTCCATTCCTATTAGAGAATTTAGGAGTTTGCCTGAAAGTGTCTGATCTGAATCTGAAGACACGACTCTAAAGCTGGACACAGGCTCTCCAGTTGTTATCCTAACTGAAAGTCGATCATCACTGAATCATACACCAGAACGAGAGTTTGTAGATTGATATATGACTCATTTAGATTAAGGGTTGAGAAATACTCACTGATGACAATTTGTCAGTTAGGAAAATTCCAATGGGATCGACCAACACAGTCTTAACTGATCTATAAATTAATAACACAAAATAGAGAACATCAATAACCAAATGTAATCATCATGACCACACGATCAACCAAGCAATCCTCACCTCTACACTGGTTGAATTGTTCAAAGCAACCGATCGAGAGTTTCCCTAGAAGAATGTGAGATGGAACAACTATCAATAGAATCCTCACTTCAGTTTTTAAATCGAAGAACAAGAACAAATTGGATCAAAAGATTTCTAGAACCACTCACCAGGAACTGATTCACCAGGACGCAATTTCTGACTTCAAAAAAGGATCTATTGCTCAGCCAGGAAGAGTGAAATGAATCGATATGTTCCGAGGAGAAGATCGATAATCATTCTTCAACAATCTAAAAATTTTAGATCATGAACGAAATTAAACTCAACTTACTAATTCTTCATCGGGAAGGAAACATGAGAGCTGCTCTTCCTTCCTCTCTCTCTCTCTCGATATCTATTAGAAGAATTTGAAGAACAATTGGTAAGAAAGAAGAAATGGGAGTTTGTGGGGATTAAATAGGGTTTTAATTTGGTTGGGAACGGCGGGAAAATGAAGATCCAGCTGGAGAATTCAGTTAGATATTTGAATCTCTACTTACTCTTCACGCAACCTTGATGAAGAAGAAGAATGATTTAAGAGGAAACGTTGGATTAAAACTAAATGGAACTACAGTACCTAAGAGGTTTTATTATCCTTCCTAATCCAAAAGGAAGCCCATGAAGGAAAGCCCAAATGGAAAGGCCTAAAGCTGAAAGAAAACAAGACATGCTATAAATACTTGAATATATTTAAGTATGTAACAATTTAATTTGTTTAAATCAATAATAATATAAAACCTTATTTTATTTTAAAAAAAATCAGGAAGGTGGAGTTACAAATCTCTCCCCCTTAAAAAATTTTGCCCTCGAAATTCAGAAGTAATCCAAAATTGATTCACGAAACACCCCGAAATATTTATTGAAAATGGAAATTCAAAATGCTTAAAATACAATCAAGTAAACAATCAAGGATAGCGCTCTCGCATCTCATCCTCACGCTTCCATGTGGACTCTTTCGGAGAGTGGTGTCTCCACATGACGCGGACAAGTGGAATAGTCTGGTTCCGCAGGCGTTTCTCCCTCCGATCGAGGATCTCCACTGGCTGCTCCTCGTAGGTCAAGCTCGGACCTACCTCTAACTCTGAGTAGTCCACTACATGGCTCGGGTCTGGAATGTAGCGTCGAAGCTGAGACACGTAGAAAACATTGTGCACTCCCTCTAAGCTAGCTGGAAGTGCAAGTCGATACGCCACCTCGCCAATCCGCGTCGTCACGTCGAAAGGCCCGATGTACCTCGGACTAAGCTTTCTGCCTCTGCCGAAACGAATGACGCCTCTGGTCGGCGAGATCTTCAGAAATACTCTATCTCCAATGGCGAACTCCAGTGGCCGTCTGCTGCTGTCTGTCCAGTGCTTCTGCCGATCCTGTACAACTTTGAGGTGCTATCTGATCAGTCTGATCTTCTCAGCTGATTCTACCACCATCTCTGGCCCAAGCAAAGCTCTCTCGCCAATATCGTCCCAAGATAAAGGCGTGCGACATCTTTGCCCATACAGTGCCTCGAACGGGGTCTCTCGATGCTAGCCTGATAACTGTTGTTATAGGCAAACTCTACTAGATACAAGTGGTCCTCCCAAGAACCGCCGAAGTCGAATGCGCAAACCCGTAGCATGTCCTCCAGCGTCTGAATGGTCCTCTCGGACTGCCCGTCCGTCTGTGGATGGTAGGCGGTGCTGAACTTCAACTGTGATCCCAAGCTTATCTGTAGACTCCTCCAGAAGTGTGATATGAAGCGGCTGTCTCTGTCTAAAACGATGCTCACCGGTACCCCGTGAATCCTTATGATCTGACGCATGTAGAGCTCTGCAAGCTTCTCGGTCGATAGCCCAACTTTGAACGGAATAAAATAAGCAGACTTTGTCAGTCTGTCCATGATCACCCAAATAGCGTCCTTGCCACTGGGAGTATGCGGTAATCTAGAGACGAAGTCCATGGTGATGTGCTCCTACTTCCTTTCCGGAATAGGTAAAGGCTGGAGTAGTCCTGCTGGTCTCTGGCGCTCCGCCTTAACTTGCTGGCACATAAGGCATCTGGACACAAATCTGGTAACCTCTCTCTTCATCCCATACCACCAAACAAACTCTCGCAGGTCCTTGTACAACTTGGTAGATCCAGGATGTATAGAATACTGCGACTGGTGGACTTCTTGCATCACTTCCTTCCGCAAATCCTTGGACACACACAACTGGGTTCCGTGCCTCAGGGATCCATCCTCTGCAATGGTGAAGTCGTCGAGCAATCCTGCCTCTGCCTGGCCTCTGAGACATCGGAGTCCCTCATCAAGAAACTGGGTCTCCTTGATCTTCTCTATCAGTCCTGACTGTATCTGCATGTGCATCAGCTGTCCTCCAACTCCTGGAAGAACAATCTCAATCCCAAGGCTCTTAAGATCCTCCAGCAGATGCCAGTCCATAGTGAGATACATAGCAACATGATATCGACTGAGAGCATCTGCTACCACATTCGCCTTTCCAGGGTGATACTGCAGATTGATGTCGAAATCCTTCATGAGTTCCAGCCATCTGCGCTGCCTCATATTCAGCTCCTTCTGAGTGAAAACATACTTCAGGCTTTTGTGGTCCGTGAAGATGTTCACTCACTCTCCATACAAATAGTGCTTCCACAGTTTTAAGGCAAATATGACTGCTGCAAGCTCCAAGTCATGTGTGGGGTAATTCTTCTCATAGGGCCTCAACTGTCTAGAAGCATAAGCTATTACCTTCTTGTTCTGCTCCAGCACACATCCCAAGCCTTTTCCTAAAGCATCGCTGTAGATGACGAATCCTTCCGATCCCGATGGCAAAGCTAGAACTAGCGCTGTCGTGAGTCTTCTCTTCAATTCTTCAAATGCTGAATGGCAGACATCGCTCCAGATGAACTCCTCGTCCTTCCGCGTAAGCTTCGTCATAGGCTCTGCTATCCTGGCAAAATCCTTCACAAACTTCTTGTAGTATCCCGTTAGCCCCAGGAAACTACGAATCTCTGCTACTGACTTGGGAGGTGCCCATGCTTCCACTGCTTCAATCTTCTTGGGATCCACAGAAATCCTCTCCCCAGTCACCACATGCCCCAAAAACTCCACCTGGTCCAAGAAAAATTTACATTTTGAGAGTTTTTCGTACAGCTTCTCCTTCCGCAGTATCTCTAACACAATCCGCAAGTGCTCCACGTGCTCCTCCTCCGTCTTCGAGTATATCAGAATGTCGTCAATGAAGACTATAACAAACTTGTCCAAATACTTGTGAAAAACTTTATTCATCAAGTTTATAAACACTGCTGGGCATTGGTGAGTCCGAACGGCATCACCAAGAACTCGTACTGGCCGTATCGGGTGTTGAAGGTTGTATTCGGAATATCCTGCTCCCGAACCTTCATCTGATGATACCCCGACCGAAGGTCAATCTTAGAAAAGACCTTCGCTCCACTAAGCTGATCAAATAGCTCATAAATCCGCGACAACGGGTATCTATTCTTGATGGTGATGTTGTTGAGTGCACGGTAATCGATGCACATCCTCATCGTCCTATCCTTCTTGGGCACGAAGAGTACCGGTGCTCCCCAGGGTGAAGTACTGGACCGAATGAAACCCTTGCCTTCCAACTCATCAATCTGGGCCTTCAACTCTGCAGGTTCCTTCGGGTTGATCTTGTAGCAATGCTGGGACTTTGGCGCTGATTCGGGCACTAGGTCGATGCTGAACTCCACGTCTCGATCTGGCAGCAATCCTGGCAACTCTTCGGAGAAGACGTCAAGATACTCTACAATCAGTGGATGTGGCAACTCCTGGTCTTCTACAACTGCTCCATAGTAGACTCCCTCTGGCCTCTCTGCAACTCGTCTGCTGATCTTGAATGGTGGAAGTCCTGACGGACTGAAAGTAACCTTCCCCTTATGGCAGTCTATTACGGTAAACTGCTCGCTCATCCAGTCGATGTCGAGGTGTCACGACCCGCACCCGCTTTTCGGACGCGAGCTCGTGAGCAAGCCAGCCACGTATCGATCGGACTCCAGCCCGACTCGAATACGTAAACGCTGTCACGGCTAGGGTAAGCTACCAAATCATGGCAAATAAATCTATATCTCAATCCACAATAAGAATAATAAACATGAATGAACACTGTGGGTCGTGGTCTGCAGCCCACTAGCATATATGTCCGATAAGACTCAAAAAATAACAAGAGTCTAAACTGAATCAAGAAACATGATATCTCATGATAATGAAGAAAAGCACGAGCGGATAATAAACATAATAACGATACCTGAATCCCGCAAGCGTATCATCACGTCTGCCATCCAGAGCTGCTAACTAACTCCACGCAATAACTAACCTGAAGAGATCATCAGGTCCTCAGAGGATATTGCAAGATACATAAAAACATACCTATCTAGCAGTCTATCATGCAATAAAGAAAATACAGGAAATAAACAGAAAAAGACCAATCAGCACGAAGACACGACTATACACGACTGGAAGAACCATTACGCCTAAACGAACTGCTGGAGAAGAACAAGAGAACACGATATCACGATGTCAATGGATAACCAATCGAATACTCAAACCCTCGTCCCTAGTATGGACTCGCAGGTTTGAACAACTACTAGCCCTCGTCCCTAATGTGGGCTCGCAGGCTAGCATCACCCTCGTCCCTAGTGTGGACTCGCAGGTGTGAACCATATACTACTAACCCTCGTCCCTGGTGTGGACTCGCAGGCTAGTATCACCCTCGTCCCTAGTATGGACTCGCAGGTGTGAACCATATACTACTAACCCTCGTCCCTGGTGTGGACTCACAGGCTAGCATCATCCTCGTCCCTAGTGTGGACTCGCAGGTGTGGACAGATAACTACTAACCCTCGCCCCTAATGTGGACTCGCAGGTTAGCATAACTACTAACCTTCGCCCCTGATGTGGACTCGCAGGTTAGCTTAACTACTACCCCTCGCCCCTAATATGGACTCGCAGGTTAGCTTCAAGATTTCAAGACAAGGAGGTAAAGCAGTTCCGATATGACTTATTCATCCTATGACACGATGCAACTCAGTCCAAGTACAAGTGATGATACGACACGACCCAATCACGATACATGAGAAAACCAATCCAATATGAACTACAAGGTTAACTATGAACAAGGACTATATATACGTATATCCAATATGAACTACAAAGCTAGTTATAAACAAGGCTATATATATACTAGCAAGTATGATATATAAATCACATATAAATAATCAACTAGTAGAACTGTATAATAATATAAATATACATGTAAATAAACTTTAGAGGGAGGCAAGGTATCTTGCCTGGAGGTTGCACGCAGATCCAATAACAATCTAGTCCACTGCTAAGCCATTACGTCCAAATCATCACAACTGTCTCCGAAAGCTGAAACAGACAGTGCCAACAGTCTCAGAATAGTCAAATTAGCTAGGATTGCCTGTCCTTAAGTCTAATTCTGGACACAGGGGCAAAACGGTAATTTCGGGCAAAAATGATATCCGCCGTTGGACCCGCTTTGTACCGAAAATGTGCCAGAGTCAATGGTCTCTAAAGTCATCAAACTACATGTCTACGGATCTGGTTTTCTGATATGAAGCCAACTATATGTCCAGTTTTGGATTCCGGTTGGCCGTGCACAAAATCGCACGTTGAGTCGGACCGTGGGGCCCGCAAAACGGTGGTCCAATCAACTGTCTCAGAATCGGACCAAACTTGGCATACAGGACCAGAAAAACGATACGGTCCTGTTGGCGTAAGTTTCGTCTCGATCTGACGAGCGTGCACAAAGTAATTAGGAAATTTGCAAAGTGGCCGATACGGTGAATTTCGACGGATACGCATCAAATTCGTCGCGCACACGCGACCAATTTGAATTCCGTCAAAGCCCACACGACCACGAAGCCGTTACGCACCTTTCGATGCTTTCGGTTCACGACCACGTCGCCCGGATTGGCGGGACGCACGTCGTATCGGAAGATTTTTCTATTTTTTAATATTTTAAAAACAGTTTTTCGGTAAACTTCGGAATCGAATAACTTCCTACATACCTTACGAAATCAGAGTCTATCAAATGGGTTGTGATCATGTATATGTTGTCTAAAAAGTTGTTCAATTAGATTTCCTATACTGTCAGGAATCGACGATTATACGCCTTCCAAAACGGTCTCATGACAGTTCGTTCTGGTTCTGTTTTTACAGGTTTTTCCCGAACTTTCAGGAATTATTACGATTTATCTAGGGAAAACCAAACAATTATAATTGAAGGGGTTGATAGAGGGTTATCTAGTCAATACGTAAAAATTTACAGAAGAGAATTTTGTTGAAGGAGCAGGGAGAAAATGTACTGCGAAGCGCTGTTGCCTGATGCCCTTTTGCTATGGCGTGGTCGCGCCTGTGCGCGCGTGCCGACGCTGCCGGGGCCGGCCTGCGGCCGCGCACGGCGCCAGGGCTGAGGAGACTTCGCCAGGGCTGGGCGACAAGGTGGAGGTACGGGGATAGGGTGTTGGTTTAGGGTTTGCGCTCGTTCTCGAACTCGGTATTTAAACAGCCGAGGGAAGTACTCGGGTGTTCGCTCGGGTTGGCTCATTGAGCCCAGTCTGTTGCGGCTCAAAGTTGATGTGGGGGTGCCCGGGTTTGGGTTCGTGGGCCTGGGGTGGGCTCGGCCTGGGGGTGAGACCCTGGGCTGCTTCTTTTATTCTTTTTCTTTTTCTATTTTATTAAGCCTAATATATATACATACATATATATATATATATATATATATATATATATATATATATATATATATATATATATATATATATATATAAATATATATATATATATATACACACACACACACATATACGTAAATATATGATATATATTTATATATAAATACATAAATATACATAAATACCTTTGTACCTATATATACATATATCTATACTCATATATACATATGTATAATATATTGTTATATAGATACACATACACACATATTATATATATATATGTATATATATATATATATATATATAAAATATATATATATATATATATATATATATATATATATATGTATATATATATATATATATATATGTATATATATATATATATATATATATGTATATATATATATATATATATATATATATATATATATATATATATATATATATATATATATACAGAGGAAAAAAAATATATATATATATATATACAGAGGAGGGATCCACATTCCCTCATTTTTTGCATCCCCAAGCATCCCCATGTTAACAACCGTTGGATGTACTTTAAGCCATCTAATCTTAACCGTTGGTAAATCAATGGTTAAGATTAGATGACTTAAAGCACCATCCAACGGTGTGAGTAGGGGGGATGCTTGGGGATACAAAAAATGCGGGGATGCCTATCCTTCCTCATATATATATATATATATATATATATATATATATATATATATATATATATATATATATATATATATATATATATATATATATGTACACACAAATGTCGTTTATACATATATATACGTACACATATATAATATATTTATATATACATACAAATACTCACATATTATATATATATTTATATATACACAAACATACACATCTATATATATATATACATATATATATATCTATGTTAGAGAATAAAATAATATTAACTATTAATAATAAATAATTTATTTATTTAATAACCACAATATTAACATTAATAATAATAATAACCCTAATAATACTGTAATTAAACCAATAATATATTTCCGTGAACTCATCAAACACACCATTTATTTGGCTCCAGAAATTCGTACAATTATTCTAAAACAACATTTAAATAAACTATTAAATATTTAGAAAGTATTTGTCAAGTCCTAAAAATAAATAAGAAAATATTTGTATACGCATAAAATGTCTACATGGCCGTCCCGAGTTTTACTGCATGCCTACATGGGCTTGGATTTGGTTCGGCCCAGTTTGGACTAACTTGGTTCAACCGGGTTCCTGCAAGTCAATAAATCTAATAATAATTAATTAAACTATTTCTAATGGTCATGCTATAGCTTGGCCTGGTTTTCCTAGTTAGGACACTCCTATGGCTCGGCATTCCCCTACCATGGCTAATCACTAGTCAAAGCACGCCACTGCACTATCCGTGCCATGATTCCTATTCACCTTGTACTCCAAATCTCAACCATGGCTAAAATCATCTACCGTAATAATTAACTAAATAATTATTTATAAAATCCTAAAATTACTATTTAACTCAAATAAATAATAATAAAATATTTTGAAAAAAAAATTCTCCGGGAAGGGAAGCTACACGAGGACTACGTCGAATCCGGGCAATGGCATCACCAGAAGTTGAGCCCTAATCTCCCGTCCAGCTATAGTGATAGGGCAATCCACCATCTCATTGACTGGCACAATACCTCCTCCTGTCATAATCCGACAGTTCCTCCTAGTAGGCTTGGGTGTGAAGCCGTGTTTATGCAGAAACTCATATGATACAAAGCTATGTGTGGCTCCAGAATCAAATAAGGCAATGGCAGGAAATGAATAAATGATAACAGAACCTGTGATAATATCTGGTGCTGCCTCCTCCTCCTCAACTGCGGCCATGACGTAACCATGTCCCCGCTGTGGTCCTCCCCTCTGCTGCTGCTGGTGCTGTGCAAACCTCTGCTGCTGGGCTGGTAGAGCTCCTCCTCTCTGGGGTACAGCAGACAATGCTCTGGGTGGTGCAGACGGTGGTCCTCCAGCTCCTTGGGGTCCTCCTGCTAGTCTGGCTGTAGCCTGAGCGCAGTTCCTCATCTGATGTGCATCTGACCCGCAGAAGAGGCAAAGTCCAAGCCTCTTACGACAGACCTCCACGTGGTGTCCCGGCCGATGACAATATGTGCAAGTGATCCCCTGCTGTCTCGGATGCTGAGCTGCTGGAACTCTGGCAGGACGGTGCTGAACTGCTGCCTGCTGATGTAGCCTCGCCTGAGTCTGCATCTGCACCCTCTTTATTGGCGCCTGGTAACTGCTGCTGCCGACGTCCCTATCCCTCTTGGGCCTCGGGTCCATCTCCTTCTCAACTGTCTGGGCGATCTTAAGGATGCTAGAGTAGGTAGTCACCTGGCTAATAGCTACCGCATGCCGCAGCTCCCTGGTCAGACCCTTCTTGAATCTCCACGCTCTGTCCTCTGGTGCTCTGACTAGGCTCTCCACGAACCTACTGAGCCTAGTAAACTCGGAAGTGTACTCCGCTACTGTCATCGTCCCCTGCTGCAAGGCCTCGAACTGATTGCGAAGCTCACCCCTCTCGATGTCTGGAAAAAATTTCTCCTTGAACAATATTTTGAAATCTGCCCAAGGAACCTGCTGTGCTGCCAACTGGGCTCCTCGCGGTACCAGGCTCTGGCAAGGTCGAACAGCCGTATGCTCGCCACCTCTACCTTCAGGTCGTCTAGAATCTGCGCCATCCTCAAGGTCCTCTCCGCATTCTCCAGCCATTCGTCTGCATAGACGATACCCTTATTGCCCCAAAAGTCCATCGAGCAGAGGTTCTAGTATTCCTTGGCCGTCCCTGGTCTCGGTGCTCGTGGTGCTGGTGCTATTGGTGTCGGTGCTGCCGTCTCTCGAGTCCTGAGTGCGTCGACGACGGTCGCTCTGAAATGTGCTGCCTGGTGATTCTGGGCCTCCAAAAACTGCTGGAACATCGCCATCACCTGGGCGCCGTCAAACATCATCGTCGAGGGCAGCGGTGCAAAGATAGGAGGTACGGCTGGAAGCTGATCTGCCAGAACGTCTGATGCGGTCTGATCTGAGCTGCCTGCAACTCCGGCCTGATCCGCGGTCTTCCTCGTAGTGACCATCCTGTAATAGAAAGAAAACTTCGTTGATTGACAAACCCTAAAAAGCTAATAAACAATGTTTTTATAATATCAATGCACCTGAAAAACCTGATAAACCTGATATACCCTTATTTCTCGATTTTTCTATGCTGTGTTCAAGTTTCCCTAGTGTAATCAAGTCCCCCAATAGTACGCTAAGACCTAGGAACCATTAGGATAGACCTGTATGGGCCACCACTAAAAACATGTCACGATCCGCTCCCGAATAATCGGACATGAGTCGGACACGCCCAGCCTTTGTCGTTAGACACAATAAAGTAAGCTGTACCAATCTAGGAAAACTAACCAGATATCAAGACAAGTATGAAAACACAGCATTTATAAATGTATCCCAGAAAAGAAGTACAAGTATCAGAATTTCTATTACATTCCAGCAAATGAAAGTAAGTCTACTAGTCTCAATACAAGGAAAATAATATGGAATACTAATGGTAAGCTCTAGGCTTCTGCAGCCTCTAAGTCAAGAGCTGCACCAGCTAGCTCTCCTGCATCAATTGGCTCCTCGCCATAGTACGTGTCGCACAGAGCCTCTAACTCACCTGCAACATATCCTAGTCAGGAGCGGAGCTAAGTATATCCAAGAAAATGAACATGAACATCATGGTATGAATCAAGAAACAGGAAATATATATAAGTACAGGAAATGAGACAAGACATGAAACTGAGCAGGAAATACTGAAAGTAAAACAGGAAACATGGTAAGAGTCCTGAACATGAAATACAACCTGAATATAAAGTATAACCTGAATCATGAAATACAACCTGAACATGAAATACAACCATGAATCCTGAAATACAACCTGAATCCTGACATGTGCAATATTAAAATACATCTAGATTGTGTGATCGGCTTGGGTAGATGCAATGATCATGAAATGGTACGGCTTTGGTCCCGCGTGCACGGTGCGGGACCCAAGCTATTCACATGAGTAGTAACAGGGTTTGATCACATATCTATAGTATTTCCCCTCCCAGACGCAAGTAATACATGAAACATGAAACCAGACAATATCGTGATACATCGTGTCAATCAAGAAGATACAGGGATGAACATGCAAGACATAAGAAATGAACAAATCCGAGGAGTATACTTGCCTGGCTCTGGGTGATCGAGAAAGGGTAGTAAAGCTGGAAATCCTCCTGTTATATGGTTACAATTGATAAGTCTACAATGTAGGTAAATATTTCTAGTCTAAAAGATCACTATAACAACTTGGTTTAACATTAAACTTATCTATACATAAACTATAAATTACCATTTATACAACTACAATAATATTCCAAAGTATAAGGTAATCTATCTATCTATCTACACCACTTATGTTCCATAAAGTCACTCCCATGCACAAAATTGGTTCCAGATATGGTGGTTGGCACCTACCTTTGTTCAGGTGATACATGTCCAACACCAATTCTAAAATACAGTTGATATTTCAGTCCTGTACCAGGGCTTGTTCAGTCTTTATCTGGACTTCCATTCAGGTTGCATTCAGTCCATATCCGGACATAAACTTCCAGTCTCCAAAACAGGGCTTTCAATGACTAATATGCACCCTATACATAGACCCTAAAACTGAAGGTTCAAACTGAAACACCCAGTCTAATAGCAAGACATAGACAGTCTATAATAGGGATTTAACCATCAGTCCCAATTACAATGTTCTGAATCTGAACCACCCCATTCTTACTGGAGACAGACTCATAAATCATTTGTAAACCTGTTATTCAAACCACAATATCAGTCCAACCTATTTCCCTATTCCTCAGGACAGTGATACCAGTTCAATTAAAATGGGACTGGCACCCTATTGTCAGTTAACAATACCTGTCCCCTATTATAAATGACACATCTTAGTTCCCAGGCAAATCATATTACAATGCTAATTCAGTCCTATAGCTCATTCTCAGTTTTGAGAAAACCAAATTCTAATTAGAATTTGTGTGCTCGGTCCTGAGATCAAATCAATTCAAATGTTATATAGATTAACTCAATATCAGTCTCCTCTATTTGCAGGTTTTCCATGAGCTCCTTATCAATTCCTTTAACAGGTTCATATATATATCATCCAGTTCAGTCCTTTAAAGACTGAGAGAAGGCAATGTACCTGTTCCTGAAAACTAAACCTTGGTTTCTTGAAAAAAATCAGTTCAGTCCAGAATGTTCAATCTAACATGGTTCCCATATTACATTCTAAATGAAGAACCCATCAAAGCTTCATAACTGCTAAGGACATTTCCTACTGCACTTCTATTGGCCTACTCTGTTTGTCAATTCCTTGGCAGCACAGGGATACCAAATTGGTTCCCAGGAACCTAGGTGTTCACTGAAACTCCTAATGCAACTGACTTGATACATGTAACAGTGACTCATAAGGATAGGGTCTTCCTGCAAGCAATGTACATGGTTCAGTCATGAAGAAAAATATACCTTAACAATACTAAAGTAACTCTCTAACTAGTTTTCAGGTTTAGGAAATTAAATTTAACTTGAACACTAGGATTCAGTATCTATCAAAACAGGAAAATAGTTCAGTTCAAGCCAGTCACTTACTGGTATTCATAGATATCCTGCCAAGTACAGTTGCACAACAATAAACTTATCTATGTAAACCCAAGTTCTCAAAAACTATCATTCATTCATAGCCTTATCCTTAATAATCTGATCAATGATCAACCTCATCTCAATATCTTTCTATACTCGAGAATGCTACAAATCATGAAGTAAAACTAAAACCCAGCTTTCAAATACTGTCAGCCAAAAATACCCAAGGTAACAGTCCAAATTTGGACTGAACAAATCAGTAATAATCTGGTTCGGATACATTCAGTCCTAACTAAAAGGACTTCAATATAAACATGATAAAATTGACTTCCTGGACTAGAATTACACACCAGTTATCTACCACTTCAACAATTGCAGTCCCTATCAAGACCAAAGTAAAACATTCTTACTAAAACTCGAATTGAGTTAGTCCTATGGTGGTGTAGACTCAATTCAGTCCTAAGGATATACAATCACTTTTTATCCAGCCCTCCTCCTTACCACTGGAAAACATTTCCTTCCTCAGGTCAATGTTCAACCCAACTATAGGTTACTGATACACGGATTCAATTCCTAGGTTGGACTGTAACCAGGTTCAGTTCTAAGGTTGATACCAAAACAGTTTAAACTAGGAATCCAATGATATGCTGAATTTAAATAGACTCTAATTCGGTTGATACACATCCAACCATGATTACAAGGAAAATGAATATCAATCATAACTAGATATATCCTGTTGTCCATAGCTAAAAATAGATATCAACAGTCCATAATCTTCTAAAAATAGGGTTCATCCTACACTAATCATCAATTTGAGCTATCCACTGCTATAGAGGATGTCTAATTCTTCTAAAATATTCTACTGAATTCCATTTATGATACTTATAGAATTTACTCAAAATGATTGCACTTCTAACATTTATTACTCAGTCACAAAATACAAATCATGTATCATCTTCCATTCCTATTAGAGAATTTAGGAGTTTACCTGAAAGTGTCTGATCTAAATCTGTAGACACGACTCTAAAGCTGGACACAGGCTCTCCAGTTGTTATCCTAACTGAAAGTCGATCATCACTGAATCATACACCAGAACGAGAGTTTGTAGATTTATATATGACTCATTTAGATTAAGGGTTGAGAAATACTCACTGATGACAATTTGTCAGTTAGGAAAATTCCAATGGGATCGACCAACACAGTCTTAACCGATCTATAAATTAATAACACAAAATGGAGAACATCAATAACCAAATGTAATCATCATGACCACACGATCAACCAAGCAATCCTCACCTCTACACTGGTTGAATTATTCAAAGCAACCGATCGAGAGTTTCCCTAGAAGAATGTGAGATGGAACAGCTATCAATAGAATCCTCACTTCAGTTTTTAAATCGAAGAACAAGAACAAATTGGATCAAAAGATTTCTAGAACCACTCACCAGGAACTGATTCACCTGGACGCAATTTCTGACTTCAAAGAAGGATCGATTGCTCAGCCAGGAAGAGTGAAATGAATCGATCTGTTCCGAGGAGAAGATCGATAATCATTCTTCAACAATCTAAAATTTATAGATCATGAACGAAATTAAACTCAACTTACTAATTCTTCATCGGGTAGGAAACAGGAGCTCTGCTATTCCTTCCTCTCTCTCTCTCTCTCGATCTCTATTAGAAGAATTTGAAGAACAATTGGTAAGAAATAAGAAATGGGAATTTGTGGGGATTAAATAGGGTTTCAATTTGGTTGGGAACGGCGGGAAAATGAAGATCCAGCTGGAGAATTCAGTTAGAGATTTGAATCTCTACTTACTCTTCACGCAACCTTGATGATGAAGAAGAATGATTTAGGAGGAAACGTTGGATTAAAACTAAATGGAACTACAGTACCTAAGAGGTTTTATTATCCTTCCTAATCCAAAAGGAAGCCCAAGAAGGAAAGCCCAAAAGGAAAGGCCTAAGGCTGAAAGAAAACAAGAAATGCTATAAATACTTGAATATATTTAAGTATGTAACAATTTAATTTGTTTAAATCAATAATAATATAAAACCTTAAAAAATAAGGAAGGTGGAGTTACATCAACGTAAGATAAGTCAGACTTCAGCTCCAGCTGGCCAAAATCAACCACGTGGCTAGGGTCGTGCACGTACTTCCGCAACTGAGAGACATGGAAGACATTGTGCACACCTTCAAGTGTCGGAGGTAGGGCAATTTTATAGGCCACTGGGGAGACCCGCTCGAGTATTTCGAACGGCCCAACGAATCTCGGACTCAACTTTCCCTCCGCGCCGAACCGAGTAACTCCTCGCATGGACGACACCTTCAGGAACACGTGATCGCCCTCTAGGAACTCAAGTGGTCTTCGATGGGTGTCGGCGTAGCTCTTTTGTCGACTCTGTGCAATCTTCAGTCTTTCCTAAATTAGCTTGACCTTTTCCACGGTCTGTTCCAACAGCTCCGGGACGAGTATCTGTCGTTCCCCGACTTTTTCCTAGCAAATGGGCGATCTGCACTTCCGGTCGTACAAAGCTTCATACGGTGCCATTTGGATGCTGGACTGGTAGCTATTGTTATATACAAATTTTGCCAGCGGTAGATGGACGTCCCAGCTTGATTTGAAGTCAATTGCGCAGAGTCGTAGCAGGTCTTCGAGAATCTGATTAACGCGCTCCGTTTGGCCGTCGGTCTGAGGATAGTAAGCTGAGCTGAACTGTAACTTGGTACCCAGTGCCGACTGAAGGCTACTCTAGAATTGCGATATGAACCGTGAATCCCGATCAGAGATGATGGATACCAGAACTCCGTGCAGCCGTACTATCTCATCAAGATAAATCTGCGCCAGAAGATCAACGCTCCAAGTAACTTTGATGGCAATGAAGTGCGCTGACTTGGTTAGTTGATCGACGATGACCCAGATGGCGTCGTTCCCCTGTGGTGTCTTCGGCAGGCCAACAATAAAGTCTATAGTGACATGATCCCATTTCCACTCTGGAATAGCAAGGTTCTGTATCTCCCCGTCCGGTCGCTGATGCTCAGCTTTCACCTGCTAACAGGCTATGCATTGTGACACGAAGAGCGCCACATCTCTCTTCATCCCGTACCACCAGAAGGTCGTACGGAGGTCCTTATACATCTTGGTACATCCTGGATGCAAGTTATATTTCGCATAATGTGCCTCCGATAATATCTCCTTTCGTAGTTCTGAGTCATCCGGAACGCATAGTCAGCCATTCAATCTCAGCACGCCGGTCTTATCTTCTGCAAAGTCGGTTGTACTACCCGTTGAAACTCGCTCGCGCATTTTCTTCAGGTACGGATCGTCCTTCTGAGCGATCTTGTTCTTTTCCAGCAAACTCGGCTCTAACTGTACTTGCGCCAACCGTACATCCTTGAATCGAACCCGGAGGTCGATACCCATTTCTTCTAGATCCTGTAGTAGTCTGCGGTTGATGGATAGCGAGGGAAGATATTTTCGACTCAGAGCGTCCGCCACAACATTTCCCTTGCTCGGAGTGTAGTCGATCGTCAAGTCTTTGATCAGTTCGAGCCAACGCCTCTGTCGTAAGTTTAATTCCTTCTAGGTGAAGAGATACTTGAGGCTCTTATGGTCGGTATAGATCGCGCACGCCACGTCGTATAGATAGTGACGCCACAATCTCAACGCAAACACAATTGCCGCTAACTCCAAGTCGTGCGTACGATAGTTCTTCTCGTGCGGCTTCAACTGTCTGGAGGCGAAGGATATCACCTTGTTTCGCTACATGAGCACACTTCCCAAGCCCTGGCCGGAAGCATCGCTGAATATCTGGAAACCCTCTGGCCCATCCGGAAGTGCGAGTATAGGGGCCAAAATTAGTCGCTGTTTTAGCTCCTGGAAGGAAGCTTCACAGTCATCCGACCACTCATACACGACTCCCTTTTGAGTGAGGCGAGTGAATGGCGATGCAATCTTCGCGAAGTCTTTCATGAAGCGTCGATAGTATCCCGCCAAACCATGAAAGCTTCGAATATCACTAGCAGACGCAGGCCGCTTCCAATCAGCAACAGCTTCCACTTTCTTCGGATTGACTGCAATGCCTTCGGACGAAATGATGTGACCAAGAAAGGATACGCTGCTTAGGCAAAATTTGCACTTACTCTGCTTTGCATACAACTGATTCTCTCGAAGTGTCTGGAGCACGGTCCGCAGATGTTCTGCATGCTGCGTCCCGTCCTTCGAGTAGACGAGAATATCGTCAATAAAGACTACCACGAATTTATCATGAAAGGGTCGAAATACCCGATTCATCAGGTCCATGAAGGCGGCAGGGGCGTTCGTCAGGCCGAATAGCATCACCAGGAACTCATAGTGGCCGTACCGAGTACGAAAGGCTGACTTTTGCACGTCGTCTGACTTGATCTTGAGTTGATGATAGCCTGAGCAGAGATCAATCTTCAAAAATACCGAGGCACCTTGCAACTGATCGAATAAGTCGTCTATGCGGGACAATGGATACTTGTTCCAGATGGTGGCCTTGTTCAGCTCTCGGTAATCGACGCACAGACGCATGGACCCATCCTTTTTCTTCACGAACAACACGGGCGCTCCCCACGGTGAAACACTAGGCCAAATAAACCCTTTGTCAAGCAACTCTTGTAACTGGACCTTGAGTTCCTTCATCTTGGCGGGACCATTCTGTACGGGGCCTTGGAAATCGGTCGAGTATCGGAGAATGTATCGATGCTGAATTCAATTTCTCGGTCGGGGGGTATGCCGGGTAGCTCATTCGGGAACATATCGGGGAATTCTGCCACAACGTCGGTCTGATCCGCATTTGTACCATCCTGTCGCATGTCTCGAACGGACGCCAAATAGCCTTCGCACCCAGAATGCAGCATCCTCCGAGCAGAAATTGTCGAGATCAGCATGCAGGTCGATGATGCCTCACCACACGAAAAATAGAATTCAGGCACTCCCGGTATATGGAAGGTGACCGTCTTTCTGGCACAGTCGATGGTTACGTTGAAAGGCCCGAGCCAATCCATTCCCAGAATGATATCAAAGTCCTTCATATCTAGAACTATCATGTCAAGACCGATCTTTTGACCGCCGATACAGATAATCCCGTCGACGCAGGCTAAATTTGTGAGTAGTGGTGTGCCCGAAGGTGTACTTACGCTAAGGTTGAGATCTAATGATATTATAGGAAATTTGTGCTCGACGGCAAAGTCCATCGATATAAAACTATGCAAAGCGCCAGAATCAAATAGTACACGAGCAGGCATATTATTGAAATTTAGTATACCTGTCACAACCGTATCTGATGCAAGCACTTCATCTTGAGTCATAGCGTAGACGCGGCCCTGGGCATTGGGGAGACGGTCTTAGCCATTTTACGGTACGGGTTGAGGTGCTCGAGGCGCTGGACCTTGGTTCCCTCGACAGTGCTGTTGAGGCTGAGGCGTGTTCGAGTTGTTTCTTCTTCGGTTCGGGCAGTCTCCATGATAGTGACCCCTTTTTTGCAGATGAAACACCCGCCATTTTGAACTTCACAGTCGATGGCAAGATGTCCGTTCCGGTTGCATTTGGTGCAGTGAGGTCCATAGTTCCGCGCCTGATGTCCGCCCTGGTGCCCGTTGTACGGACGCTTGGTCACGATGTTTCCCCTGCGTGGCTAGGGCGTTTGTGATTGTATGTATGCACAGCGCCGGCAGCACCTGGATGGTATTGGCGTTCAAGGCGGAGGGCATGGTTGAGAGACTCCTCCATCGTTTTGTATTGTGGAACAGACACGTGGGCGTAGATAGATGGTCGTAGACCCACTTCGAACCGTCGAGCATGACTGACTGTGGAGGGCAGGAATTCTCCATCAATTTTGGATAACTTTTTGAACTCTGCTGCATATTGCGGCACCGTCATATTCCCTTGCCTTAGCTGCATAAATTTATTTTTTTCTCTTGTCGAACGGCTTCAGGGAGGTACTCAATCTCGAATGTCTCTCGGAAGGTGGCCCAAGAAATTGTCGTTGTCTCGTCGTCGCGTCTGTCTCTCGGAAGGAAGTGCGAAAACTTTTGCTAAATTTTGACACCTCAAAGTTGGAACTTCTCGGTGCTGCAGGTGTAGGCTCGGGTACCTCCGGTTCGACTTCACTCTGTCTGGCCGTAGGCTCGGTTATGGCATGGATTGTCACGGAGTTGTTGTTGTTGGCCACAACTGTTTGAACAATCTGCTGAAGGGTATCGAGCTGCTTCTGCTGCAACTTGAATTGTGTATCGAATCGGGCCTCGAACTGAGTCTGGCGTGCCTCCGTCTGCCGTCGATGTTGCTCATTATGGCGTTGATTCTCCTCAGCTTGTCGTTGTTGCGCTTCCAGCATACGCAACATCCGTTCCATGTCATCGTTAGAGGGTCCGGGCCTCAAGCTACTCGAGCCGCTCGAAGCACTTTCTTCGTTCGCCACCATGTTCGCCGTCGTGCCTTCTGGGATTTTTGAAGACAAAATACATTAGTCACAAAACTTATTACGGGCTCACTCGTATGGAATGACATATCTCATCGACACGAGACCAACAGTTTTGAGACTAAAAATTCGACACTGGAGGCCAAGGACGTAAAGCCGTGCTCTGATACCATTATGTCACGCCCCGATTCGGTAAAATCGATAATTGTCCCCCGGGGCGTGATGCCGTACAAGCCTAAGTTGCGCTTGCACAAGGCAGTTCATAAGGTTATCCGAAACAACAGCATTTACAAGAGTACGCAGAGAAATTGAACACATTTATATAAAGAAGGAAACTTGTATTTTCATTGATAATAAGTAAGATTACAGACTCGATTACAAAAGAGGCCTCTCGGGCTTACAAATGACATCGATGAGATAGTCCTTCCATACATTTACATCCTTTTTTACAGAACAACAAAATGACTCTCTAAGACCTGGGATCGACGAGAGTTTGTGCTGCATGGTGCAGTTGAATTGAGTCTTCAAAATGTTGCAGAGTTAGCCTTCGCGCTAGCAAGGCTTCAAAAGAAAGGAGTGTCGCCTTCAGTTCCTTGGCACGCTATCCTGGTTCCGGGTACCTGTTGAGAGCGAGGGTCAGCACATTATACTTTGTGCTGGTGCGTGGCAGTTTAAATCCCGTACTATAATGCCCAGAACCAGAATACTGGAGAGCGGGGGCGAACATAGCCAGCTACGTATATCGAAGTGCAACACACCTCGCTGTATGGTCGTGGCTGTCTAGATACATGAGGGTTTAACTATAAGCTATCAGTCTCTTATGGTCATGAACAAGCCTATTGTCTCAATCTCAAGCAAGTAATAACAGTTATAAGATGTCAGAGCTCCAAATATATAATAGCAAGGCGTCCTATACATTACACATTTGGATGATCATGAAGCTAGTCGTACAAAATGTCAAGACTAGCAAGAGTTTCAGTCATACATGATCAACCCTAGGATTTATCAATCATGTTACAGCCCGTAGGCAGACAGTAAATGAAGTGCAATCGAGCTAACACGTGCTCGTCGGCTAAACGCCTCAAAAGAATATTTTTACAATAGAGTGGGAGAGCCAAAAATAAACCCACTCGTTGCCAGGGTTACGCCTGGTGGTCACCATCTGGCTGGAAGGTAGGGAGATCCTCTGGAGCTGCTCCGATATCTGGCCACGTAAAATCAGCTGGGTCAGACCCCAGAAAGAGCAAGTGCCACAAATGAGGCTTCACTTAGGAACTAAAACCAGCATATAATAAATGAATATTAAAGATAAATATAAAAGAACCTGATAGTAACAAAGACAACAACAATAAATTGAGTACGAGGAAACCATTCAGGTAGCCAGATCACTACCCTTAAACCAAACAAGGACCAGGGTTGTAACCCTTCACCTGAATAGAAATCGTCTCAAATTCCTATTGGTAAAGTAAAACATGACGAGCATGACATAGGGTGCAATAAGACAATAAACGAAGAGAGGACAAAGAACTGCTCCGGGAGCCAGGTTACAACCCTTAAACCAAACAAGGACCGAAGTTGTAACCCTTCACCTGAACAGAACTTGACCCATGATCATTATTGTTAAAGTAAGCATAAATAATCATGTTATTGAAGTAACCGAGTACCAGAACAGGGCAAGACTTAGACTCCATCCAACATTCACGGCCAAGCAAATAAGTACGGCTTGATACTTTAACTAACTAGGGTTATCACAGGCCTAATTACTAGTAAGATGCAATGAGATTATTCCACAGCCACAAGCCCTACAGACTATCCAGGTTATCCAGACGCAATTAGGGGATTGAATTCATATGGGTACATCGTCCAAGAAACGCATGTACCCTTAAGTAGTTTGGTGGATGCAACACATGACAGTGTGCTGGAAATGTGCCCTACTCGACGGTAGGCTACAAATCCTATAATGGGACACCCAGATAACGGGATTGCCTGTAGCTGGAAAATCTCTCCATGACTACTGGACTTTCTAGTTATTAGCCTTAGTCAATTTCAGTAGGTACCCCTGACCGTAGTATTCAGGGATCCCTATCCTAGACATGACGCAAGACAATACTGGTTCATTTGTACAAACACAATCGTCCACGGTGTCCAGGCCAATCATTCTTGTCATGTCGTGCTGACTGTCACAACAGTATATCAAGGTATATCATGTCAGGTTTACTTGTCAAGAGTGCGCCACGACGGGCCACTATCATGTTCATGGAACATATCAAAATTTATATGGTATAGACATTCCGTCAAGGGACCCAAATGACACTTGGATCATAAGACATAAGCATAAATATAACAACCCAACATAAGAATAATAATAATAATAATAAAAGAGGACAAGGGCTATGGAAAGAGCCATGCGGCTAAAGAAAACAAGCTTATGCGGCCTTGAGAGAAAAGGGGCTTATACGGCCAAGAAAAGGAGCTCATGCGGCTCGGAAAGGGAATGGTTCATGCGACTATGGGGTCTCTCATGCGGCTGGGATCAACCGAAGCCATGCGGCCAGAGGCCATGCGGCGGGAAAGAGAATGGCTCATACGGTCGGGGACAAATGGGTTCATGCGGCTGAAAGGTGGACGGGCGCATGCGGCAGGGGGATGCGGGCATATGCGGCTGGGGCTCATGCGGCTGGGAAGGGAAACCATGGCCTATGCGGCCAAGAACCAACAAGGCCATGCGGCTAAAGAGTTAAGGCCTATGCGGCAAAAAGAAATCCTGCATATACGGCAATGGGAAAAGTGGATGCATGCGGCTAAGGAAAAAGGGACAACTATGCGCCTAAGGCGAGGGAACCATGGCCTATGCGGCTGAAGGAAGCAAAGTTCATGCGGCTACGGGAGCAGGAGTTCATACGGCTACGGAAAACTTGCCGCATGAAAATCCATGCGATCAAGCACTGTTTCTCTTCTCCACTTTTCGAGAAGAAGAACTAAGGAACGCTATGGCTTCCAAGCTCCACTAAACCTTCATCTAAGGTCAGAATCCGGACTTCCATAGGTCAAAATGGAGCAGAATCAAATTCTCGACAATATGGAACCATCAAAACTTGAAAATAACAAGATTAGATAGATCAAAACCCAAAAAATCCGAGAATACATCAAGCTTAGATCTACACAAATTGAACCATAGAAATTAAAAATACTAAGTATTAAAGTGTCTTAGAATCACGTGGAGAAGACAATGGAACAATAAAAACAGAGTTCCTCCATGAAGCAAGCTGCACTTGCCTAAGCTCTCTCTCTGGTAGGTGGAGAGTAATAGTGAGGAAGAAGAAGAGTTTAATGAAGAAGTAATGAGGAGAGAGAAGGGGGCATGCGGCTATTAAAGGAAGAGAGGGATGGTAGGTAGGGTTGGTCCAAAACCAAACCAAACCGGACCAAGCAAACCAACCCGAACCAAGCAAACCGAACCGAGCAATGAAATGCCAAAATAAACCATACAATAAGATATGCCATGAATCAAAATACGTACACGTATACCAAAATACGTAATACGAACTATGGTCGTTACAACTCTACCCACCTTAAAAGAATTTCGTCCTCGGAATTTAATTAAGAGGTTAGAGAGGCAAGGACAAGCTATACCAATCACAGACAAGCTATACCAAGCAGTCTATCATGCAATCAATCATTCAAGCAAGAAATTGAGAGCATAAGGCATAAGAAAGACATTATACCTTACGAGTCAAACAGGTCGGGATATCGCGATCGGATACCATCATCACGCTCCCACGTTGACTCACCCAAAGAGTGATGACCCCAAGTAACACGGACTAACTTAATAGTCTTGTTCTTGAGTATCTTCTCTTTCTGGTCCAATATAGACACGGGCCTCTCCTCATACGAAAGGTTGGTACCAACAACCAATTCGGAATGATCCAGGACGTGGCTCGGGTCCGGAATATACCGTCGTAGTTGGGATACATGGAACACGTCATGCACCTCACGTAATGACGACGGAAGGACGAGACGATAGGATACATCTCCTATTCGCTCCAGAATGTCGAACGGTCCTATATACCTAGGACTAAGATTTTCCCGTACGCCGAAATGAATGACGCCATGGTTAGGCAAAATCCTCAGGAATACATGGTCACCGACAGAAAACTCAAGAGGGCGCCGATGAGAATCGGCCCAATGACGCTGGCGATCTTGCGCTACGCGAAGATGATCTTTGACTCTCCTGACCACCTCAACCGTCCGAGCAATCATTTTCGGACCGAGCATCTGCCTCTCACCAACATCATCTCATGCTAGCGGGGATCTGCACTTTCTACCATACAGTGCCTCGAACGGTGCCATCTGGATACTGGCCTGGAAACTGTTGTTGTACGAGAACTCTACTATGTGCAGGTGATCTTTCCACGAACCACCGAAGTCGAGTGTACAAGATCTCAACATATCTTCCAAGGTTCGTATGGTACGCTCTGACTGACCATCTGTCTGCGGATGATAAGCTGAGCTGAACTGGAGGTGAGTTCCCAAACTCTCTTGCAGGCTGCGCCAAAAGTGCGACGTAAATCTTGAATCTCTGTCCGAGGTGATACTGACTGGTACATCGTAAAATCTGACGATCTGCCTGAGGTACATCTCTGCTAGCTGAGCCGTCGACTGACCAACTCTGAATGGGAGAAAGTGAGCCACCTTCGTGAGCATGTCTATAATAACCCAAATAGCATCTCTACCTGCCGGGGACCTAGGTAATCCAGTCACGAAATCTATGGTTATATGCTTGCACTTCCATTCTCGAATTGGCAAGAGCTAAAAAAGTCCAGCCGGCCTCTGATGTTCAGCTTTAATTTATTGGAAAACCAAACATCGAGAGACAAACCGGGCTATCTCTCTCTTCATGCTATTCCACCAAAAGTGCTGACGAATATCACGGTACATCTTTGTGCCACCGGGATGAACAAAATACTGAGAACTGTGAGCCTCTGCCATAACTTCTTGTCTGATATCTCCACTGGGTACACAAAGACGCTTCCCATGTCGAAGTGTATCGTCTTTATGAATGCATAACTCTGGCCGTCGTCCTGCCTCACACTCGGTTCTGAGTCTCGGAAGCTTGAAATCTGTTGACTGTGCCACCCGGATCCTCTCGACTAAAGTGGATTGAACTCACATACTGGCCATCAATGCCACACTGGTAGGAAGGACAACTTCTATACCCATCTTCTGAAGATCTGCTATTAACTCTGGTTGCGCTGTTAGGAAATAAACTCCGGCTCTCCTGCTCAATGCATCTGCAACGACGTTGGCCTTTCCAAGATGATACTGCAGGTTGACATCATAATCCACAAGTAGCTCTAGCCACCTCCTCTGACGCATGTTAAGATCCTTCTGAGTGAACACATACTTCAGGCTCTTGTGGTCGGTGAAAATCTCTACCCTATCTCCGTACAAGTAGTGTCTCCATAGCTTAAGTGCAAACACTACTGCTGCCAGCTCCAATTCATGGGTTGGATAATTTCTCTCATGATCACGAAGTTGGCGTGACGCATAAGCTATTATCTTTCCATGCTGCATCAGAACACATCCCAAACCTCTGCCCGAAGCATCACAATACACTGAGAATCCTCCAGTCCCATCTGGAAGCGTAAGAATGGGTGCCGTCATCAAACCTCGCTTCAACTTCTCAAAAGAATCCTGACATTCTGCTGTCCAAGCAAACTGCACATCTGTCACGACCCACACCCGCTTTTCGGATACGAGACGTGTCCAAGCCAGCCTACGCCGCAGAGTCGGCGGTAGAACGCTGTCAAGCCCGCAAGAAATAAATGCTCAAAGAAAATAACAACTGCTGCTCATTCACATTTCTAATTTATTACAACATTTAAAATAAAAATTAAGAGAATTACAAGCTTTTACAATTAATAAAATTGATACAATGCTATCTATTTCTAGGTCGGCCTCAGCATACCCAAGTCTTTCCAGTGCTAAGAGTGATCGCGGCTAAACCTGAAAAATGTTGGTTATCCAGTCAGGATTGGAACAAGTACACAAACCGACGGCAATGCAAAACATAACAGAATTAACAAGACATGAAAATAGCATATGAGATATGAAAGCTGTAAGAAAACTGATGACATAGCACGATAGAGAAGTAAACAAAGAAAAACTAATAAAAGACATATATCTAGGTGATGTGAAATATCTGTTTCGATATGTGAACGGCTAGGGGGTAAATCCGGCATCTACAAGTGCCGTGTGCAGATGCTATTGTTCACGAATAGACATCATGGGATAGTTCTGGGTAGTCCGCATGTCTACTAAGATATTTTCCCTCCCGACAACTCCGTTTGACGAGCGTGTCAATAAGCAGCAAGATATATGTATAGACATGAGATGAAAAGACTACTATGAATCGGAAAGCAATCAGAAAGTGCACTTGCCTGAGGTCCTTAGCTGGAGAAACCAATAACACTATACCACTTAATGAGCCACAATCAGTCAACACATGTAGAAGTCTCCGGATGCTGAAATAAACAGTACTAACATTCTCAGAATAGTCAAATTAGCTAGGATTGCCTGTCCTTAAGTCCAATTCTGGACACAGGGGCAAAACGATAATTTTGGACAAAAACGGTGTCCGCCGTTGGACCCGCTTTGCACCGAAAAGCGTGCCAAAGTCAACGGCTAGGGACGATCTGGAAGTTTGGAATCGCAAAGAAATGAGGAAAGGTCGATTAGTCACGGCCGATGACTCATATTCGAAAGAATTTTAAGTAGATAAGTATTTATATCATTTTTTGGAAATGTATTTATAATATTAAAAGTATTTTTGTAAATTAGTATATTTAAGTATTTTCAAAACTATTTATATTCTTTAAAATATATACATTTGTTAGCAACATACCCAAAAAAATACATAAAAATCTAGAAAATATTTTAGTGATAAGAACTGGTTTTAGTCAAACTATAGTTTAGGGGTATATACATACGTAAGACCCACTTTTATTTTAATATAGAACCCAACAATATCGATAGGCCAAAATTAAAACCCAAAATCCAAACTATTACTCATATAGTTAAGATAATAACAATTTATCAAGTTAAAGCCTAATAACTTTCTAAATTAAGGATCAGTCTAATGGCCCAAGGTCTAACTAAATGTTTTTCCCAAATATATAATATGTATATACGGTTTGAAATACTTGTACATCAACATGTTCAGTAGCAAATAATGTCTCCTAAATCTGAAATTAGTATATACTCGATATCTGCTAATTAAAAGGATATTAGCAGAACTGGATGACTACCTCAATAATTCTATGGAAAAATTTGAGTGGCACCCCACATTTGTTACGCTTATTTAAGGTGCACCCACATGATTACATTAATGCATAACACCCCCCACTTTGGACGATTTCTGTCTAAAACTAACGGTCAACCCCGTTGACCCATTTTTTTTGACGAAAATACCCCCCATCACCATCATCATCATCATCAACTCATCACCACCACCATCCACCATCATCACCGCCCCCCTCCCGCTTCGCCCCTAGCCCCCACCGCCGCGCGCTGCTGCTGCCGCCGCGCGCTGCTGCCGCCGCCGCGCGCTGCTGCCGCCGCCGCGCGCTGCTGCCGCCGCCGCGCGCTGCTGCCGCCGCCGCGCGCTGCTGCCGCCGCCGCGCGCTGCTGCTGCTGTGGCCGCCGCCGTGCGCTGCTGCTGCTGCTCCTGTCGCCGCCGCCGTGCGCTGTTGCTGCTGCCGCCGCCGCTGCGCGCTGCTGCTGCTGCCGCCGCCGCCGCGCGCTGCTGCTGCCGCCGCGCGCTGCTGCTACGGGACGGAGCGGGAGGGGGGGCGGAGCGGGAGGGGGGGCGGTGATGATGGTGGATGGTGGTGGTGATGAGTTGATGATGATGATGATGGTGGTGGTGGTGGTGGTGGTGATGGCCGGGGGGGTGGAGGGGGGCGGTGCGGCGAGGTCGGGGAGGGGGTGGGGGAGAGCGGCGAGGTCGGGGAGGGAGGGGGGAGAGCGGCGACGCCGTGGAGGGGGCCGAGCACGGCGGGGGGCGGAGGACGGGCATCCACGTGTGACGGGAAGGGGGGACACAAAAGGAGACAAGGGCATTTTCGTCAAAAAAAAATTTGATCGTTTGTTTTAGACAGAAACCGTCCAAAGTGGGGGGTGTTATGCATTAATGTAATCATGTGGGGTGCACCTTAAATAAGCGTAACAAATGTGGGGTGCCACTCAAATTTTTCCTAATTCTATTACTATAGTACTGTTACAACTAGGGCTGTGCACAATTAAGTCAAACCGACCAAATCGAACCAAGCCAAACCGAACCAATTGGTTTTAAACCGAACCGATGGTTCGGTTGGTTTGGTTCGGCTTCAATTTTTTCAAAACCGACCGGTTCGGTTCGGTTCACGATTTAGTTATGCCAAAAACCGTCTAAACCGAACTGAACCGAACCAAATCTTTGCTAAATAATTAGGGTTGGCCGGTTGGGTATGGGTTCATTGGGTTGTATTATACCGGTTTGGTTCATTTATTCACATCACAATCATTTATCATGTTGAAGTTGAAAGAGCTCTCTCTCTCTCTCTCTCTCGTCTCAAAGAGGAGTATTGGCGGCTCATATTCTTTTCTAATTGCTTATGTACACATGAAAGGAGTTTTTGGTTGAATATATATAATTTTTTTAATGTATAATTGGCATTTCTCCACCTGCAAAACACAAGTTGAATTAAAGCTGCTGAATTGAATTTACAGTTGCAAAGTGCAAGTTGACTGAGGTTTCACACAAAAAAGTATACAGTCCATTTTTTTATGTGATCAAAACCGACCAAGTCGAACCGATCCAAACCGAACCAAGTCGGTCGGTTTCAAAACCGAATCGACCATTTGGTTGGTTTGGTTCGGTTTTGTTTATTTTTAAACCGATTAACTTCGGTTCGACTTCGGTTGGGACCAAATAGATCGACCACCGACCGATGCACACCCCTAGTTACAACCCTATGAAACCCAACAATATATACTAGTAATAAATAATTTTGACTAAACTTACTCTCTCTTCTCGGTTGCCGTGAAAGCAACTAAACAAATATCTGGTTGATGGCTCTTAAGACAGAGAGAGAGAGAGAGAAAAGTGTGTGTGTCTTACCGAGGAAGAGAGAAGAGACGGAGCTCTCCATCCCGGTGGTCGGCGGAGCGTGAAGGCAGCAGCGTCGGGTGCGGCGCCGGAGTCGGGAGGCGCGGGGGATCGCGTCGGGCGGAGGCAACTATGGAGTGTGCGACGCGCCATGGGGATCTCGTCGGTGGCGGATGCCAGGGCCGACGGCACCGCGGACGAGCGGCAAGGCGGTCCGATGGCTCACCGGCGCGTTCAGACGGCGGAGGAGCAGCACTCGAGGGTGACCCGGCTGCGGGACGGGAAGGCTCAACGGATCTGGTGTCATGATCGGCCGAGAAAAGATACTGGCGTCGAGAAAAGATACTCGAGGGTGCCTTCAGAATCTGTCGCCTGGGAGGACAGGGATGCTCACGGAGCTCGGCACAAGGCACTGCTCGGCGCCGGGCTGTCTGCACGCGAAGGACGGCAGACACGACGGTGTATGGAGGAGACGTTCGTGTGTGGCTATTCCGGAGAAGGGCACGTCGACGATTCTGAAGTCGGGGTCGGGGAGCAAGTTAGGGGTTGGGTTTGATTTTTGTTTCCTTTTGTTCTGGATTTGATGGTGGTGGTGGACGACAGTTTTGGGTTTGATGGCGGTGATGTCATGATGGTGGTGTTGGCTATGTTGATGTTGGGACGGGGAGGTGGATGACGACGGGAAGGCGGAGGAATTCTGTGGGATAGAATGTCTAAGGGGATTGAACGATAGAAAGGATATTAGCTTCCGATGATGATGATAATATATATATATATATATATATGTCTGCGTAAATAGATAGGAGGGGCTTGGGAGAGTTGTGTTGTTTATACATATATAAAGATAGGGAGAGAGAGATCCTTAGCAGCTCTAAGTTCTCCCGGGAATTTGATGATGGGATCCTTATCTGATTTTTAAATAAGTTCTATATTTTATTAAACGAAAATTTAGGTTGCAAATCTTCTATAGGCTAATAATTTAACACTAAATAAATCGAATTATGATAATCAAAAATAATATTTGCTACTATCAAAATAATTCGAGTGATTTTAATTTCCAATCCAAGTCAACTAAGCGATAAATTTAATAGTTTAAAATAATATTCAAAGTTTATCAAAATAATTTAAGTTATATAAGTCCAAATTGAAAGATTAATTTCCCTCAAAAATAATTTAAATTATAATAGTAAAAACCTAATCTTTAATTCAAACAAATAGTTATCGTTGTAATTTAAATATAACAGTATCATCCGTTAGAATATTATTAATCAAAATCATTTAAATGAATACTTGATATTTTCAAGTTAATTTAAGTCATTTTTTTTATATAAATAAATCATAATATTTTAAAATAATCTATAGGGGTAAAGTGCAAAAAACTCCTCGTTAAATATGTTACTTTTGCACTAAAAGACCTTTTAGAATTTTTTGTCAGTTTACCCCTCCTTAGATTATATATCCGCTCGATTAAGTCCCTCCAGCCAAATTTTAAAAAATTTATACCAAAAATACCCATCCCCACCCTCTGGCGGCGCCGGCGCCGGCGATCCCCGCCCTCCCAACGCCGGCGATCCCCCCGGCCCCCCCCCCACCGACCCCCCCCCCCCCCCGACCCCCTCCACCCCCGCCGTCGGCGATCCCCCAGCCCCCCCGACCCCCCTTCCCATCACCGGCGATCCCCCCGCCCCCCCTCCCCCCCCGACCTCCTCCCCCCCCCGCCGTCGGCGATCCCCCAGCCGCCCCGACCCCCTCCTCTTCCTTCGCCGGCCCCGACCCCCCCGCTCCCTCGTCGGCCCCGACCCCCGACGACCTCGCCGGCGAGCGACCCCCCACCCCCGCCCCCCCCTCCCCCCGCCCGACCACCCCCCCCCCCTCCGCCTCCGTCGCCGCCGGCGAACACAACCGAAGAAGGAGGGGGGGGGAAGGGAGGGGTAAAATTGTCACTTGGGGGCAAAATGAGCATATTTCAAACTTTTGGGAATTTTAAGAGCATGGGGTCTTTTAGTGCAAAAGTAACATATTTAACGAGGGGTTTTTTGCACTTTACCCTAATCTATAGTATTTATCAAAATAAGTTTAATCCCATCAATAATTGACTACCATCGTAGAATAATATTCGATATCTTCGAATAGTTCTGAAAATATTTTTCCTTATAAACCCAACGTTCTATTAAAAAAATACTTTGACAAATATTTTTAATTAACAGAAAATGTTTAACCCACCTTCGAAGTTTACATGCTTCGAAAGTCCAAAATATAAAATATTTTGTGCTACAAAATAATAAGTTTTCAAGAATGAATATTTTATTAATACCAAAATAGTATTTTTTTTTTCAAACCATAACTTTAAAATAGTTTTGAAATACAAAAGTAATAGCAAAATAGCGTCTATACGTTGTAAAGAGGATTTATTTCAAAACATAAAAAATTAGAATAAATAAATAAATAAAATTTAAAAAAAAAATTTCGGGAAGAGGGTTTACAACATCCTTGCGGGTCAACTGGATCAATGGCGCTAAAATCTGAGCAAAGTCTGAAACAAATCGTCGGTAGTAGCCGGCCAAGCCAAGAAAACTGCGAACTTCTGTGACTGTACTGGGTACTGGCCATGTCTCAATAGCCACGATCTTCTGGGGATCCATTTCTACTCCTCCTCTGGTGATGATATGACCCAAGTACGAAACGCGATCGAGCCAGAACTCGCATTTACTAAACTTGGCATATAACTGGTGCTCTCTGAGAATCTGGAGGACAACTCTGAGATGCTGCTCATGCTCCACCTCACTCTTGCTGTAGACCAAGATGTCATCTAGGAACACATTCATGAACTGATCCAAATAGGGCATAAAGATACGATTCTTGAGGTCCATGAGTACAGCCGGCACATTGGTTGCTCCAAATAGATTAACAAGGAACTCTCAATGCCCATACCTCGATCTAAATTCTGTCTTCGGAATGTTCTGTTCTTTGACTCTGATCTGATGGTATCCTGACCGCAAGTCGATCTTCGAGAATACTGCTGCCCCCTTGAGTTGATCAAACAAGTCTTCTATCCTCGGGAGAGGGTTTCTGTTCTTGATTGTCACTGAATTCAAGGTACGATAATCTACACATAACCTGGACGTACCATCCTTCTTTTTCATAAGAAGCATCGGGGCTCCCCAAAGCGATCCACTTGCACGAATGAATCCCTTGGTCCTGAGTTCTTCAATCATCTTGAACAATATCTCTAACTATGACGGAGCCATCCTGTAGACTCTCTCTGATACTGGGGCTGTCCCTGGAATCAAGTCTATAGTGAACTCGACCTCTCGCTCTGGCGGCATTCCTGAAAGCCCTTCTGGGAAAACATGTGGAAACTCCTCGACTATCCGAGGTAACTGCACTACTGCTACTGCCATCCGCAATACCGGAGGAGAAGATTCAACTTCGCCTCGAAAAAAAGAAAACTTCGGCTCGCCTGGAATGCTAAAAACAACCCTGCCAATATGGCAGTCTATCTTAGCATACTGGTCTCTCAACCAATCCATCCCTAAGACCACATCATAATCGGCCATCGGGAACTCTATCAATCTAGCGGAGAATTCTCTATCGCTAACTACGATCCGACACGAGGAAAATACTCTATCTACTCCCACAAGACCGTTACCAGTAAGTATATTGAGCCTTACTGATAATGACTCGGGCTCCAGCCCTATCCGTGTCGCGAATCGTGCAGACATAAATGAATGCGATGCACCAGAATCAAATGACACTGATGCTGGAAAGGAGTTAACGAGAATAGTACCTGCCACTACCTCACCTAGTGTCAATCCTTCCTCTCCCATGGTCAAAGCCAGCACTTGACCATGTCCTCTGGGTACGGGTCCCCTCTGCTGAAAACCTCTCTGGCGATTCTGAGTCTGAGTTTGGACTTGGGCATACTGCTGCGGTCTCTGCTGCTGAAATGCCTGGGCCTGAAGCGACAAGGGCCTCGGGGATGGGTACTGCTGCTGCTGCTGCTGGACTGGCACTAGAACTGGCCCCCTAATCGAGGGACTAGAGAAGGTTGATGAAGATGAACTCTCCCTGTTCGGGCAGTTCCTAACCCTGTGGTCCGGGGCACCACAAACCAAGCACAAACCCTGCGCTCTGCGACACTCTGATACCACATGTCATGGCTTCCCGCAGTGTGAACACCCCACTGCGGAAGAGTGCTTCTGCTTCTGCTGCTGAGGGTACGTCGGAGTTGAATGTTGAACCGACGTCAGTGAGGACGCCCGCCTCGGAGGTCCAATGGTCAAAGCCCTAGCTGCCGGGGCTAGTGCTGAAGACTAATTCATCTGGCTGTAGGATCGCTCCGACCCCCGGTTCTATCTACGATCCTTTGGGAGGTATACTCATGCTTCCTGGCTGCTCTCAATACGGCATCGAAAGTCTGATGCTCAAACTGTTCCACTGCCAATAAAATCTCTAGATGGACCCCTTGCTGGAACCGCTGGGCTCTATCGAACTCGGTCGCTACCAAGGTGGGAGCAAACCGACTAAGTCTCGAAAACTCAGCTGCATATCCGTCGACCGTCCTGCCCATCTGCTTCAGATTGGTGAATATCGTCTGTAGGTCGTACCGAGCTACAACATCGAAGTACTTAGCCTGGAATCTCTCACGGAATACTGTCCAAGCAATAGGTGCCACTAATCCAACGGCTTGCGCCGCCCACCAGCTGCGGGCAAGATCCAATAACTGCAGCCGTACCACGACCACCTTTTCGTTCTTGGGCGTCCTGGTTGCTTCTAGAATCACCTATGTATCCTGAAGCCAAGCGTCTGTGGTAATAGCATCTTCGCTACCATCGAAGAATGGAGGATTCAAGCACTTGAAACTGTTGGCCGCACTGTTACCTTAATGACCTCCTCTGGTCAGAGCATCTGTCACTGCCTGGTGCAAGACATCTCCTCGGCGATCTTGAGAAGCTAACAATGTCTTGATGAGACCCACCAAGGTGCCATCATCATCAGGTTCTGCAGGCTGGACTGGCTGAACTGGTGGCTCTTGACCCCCAGTAGGCATGACTCTGGAGGCTACTCCTGAATGCTGGGCTTGATCTCCAGGTTGTTGCTGGCCTACAGGATATGCTCCACCTTGATGATCGGTAGGACCAGGAATAATGCCGCTGAAAAAGACGACATAGGAAAAAATAAGGAAGGACCAGGACAGATCAAAGATACAAGCATGTGATCATGTCAAGATTTCAGGAATTTAGAGGATATGAGCAGAGATCAAAGACGAGTGCTGATTGAGACATCCATTCGGTAAACCCTCACATATCTTAATTTTCAAGACCTGCATGGGCCACCACTTAAACCATGTAATGCCCCAGAACCAGAATACTGGAAAGCGGGGACGAACATAGCCAGCTACGTATATTGAAGTGCAACCCACCTCGCTATACGGTCATGGCTGTCTAGATACATGAGGGTTTAACTGCAAGCCATCAGTCTCTTATGGTCATGAACAAGTCTATTGTCTCAATCTCAAGCAAGTAATAACAGTTACAAGATGTCAGATCTCCAAATATATAATAGCAAGGCGTCCCATATATTACACATTTGGATGATCATGAAGCTAGTCGTACAAAATGTCAAGACTAGCAAGAGTTTCAGTCATACATGATCAACCCTAGGATTTGTCAATCATGTTACAGCCCGTAGGCAGACAGTAAATGAAGTGCAATCGAGCTAACACGTGCTCGTCGGCTAAACGCCTCAAAAGAATATTTTTACAATAGAGTGGGAGAGCCAAAAATAAATCCACTCGTTGCCAGGGTTACGCCTGGTGGTCACCATCTGGCTGGAAGGTAGGGAGATCCTCTGGTGCTGCTCCGATATTTGGCCACGTAAAACCAGCTGGATCAGACCCCAGAAAGAGCAAGTGCCACAAAGGAGGCTTCACTTAGGAACTAAAACCAGCATATAATAAATGAATATTAAAGATAAATATAAAAGAACCTGATAGTAACAAAGACAACAACAGTGAATTGAGTACGAGAAAATCATTCAGGTAGCCAGGTCACAACCCTTAAACCAAACAAGGACCGGAGTTGTAACCCTTCACCTGAATAGAAATCGTCTCAAATTTCTATTGGTAAAGTAAAACATGACGAGCATGACATAGGGTGCAATAAGACAATAAACGAAGAGAGGACAAAGAACTGCTCCGGGAGCCAGGTTACAACCCTTAAACAAAACAAGGACCAAAGTTGTAACCCTTCACCTGAACAGATCTTGACCCATGATCATTATTGTTGAAGGAAGTATAAATAATCATGTTATTAAAGTAACCGAGTACCAGAACAGGGCAAGACTTAGACTCCATCCAACATTCACGGCCAAGAAAATCAGTACGGCTTGATACTTTAACTAACTAGGGTTATCACAGGCCTAATTACTAGCAAGATACAATGAGATTATTCCACAGCCACAAGTCCTGCAGACCATCCAGATTATCCAGACACAATTAAGGGATTGAATTCATGTGGGTACATCGTCCAAGAAATGTATGTACCCTTAAGTAGCTTGGTGGGTGCAACACATGACAGTGTGCTGGAAATGTACCCTACTCGACGGTAGGCTACAAATCCCATGATGGGGTGCCCAGATAACGAGATTGTCTGTAGCTGGGAAATCTCTCCATGACTACTGGACTTTCTAGTTATTAGCCTTAGTCAATTTCAGTAGGTACCCCTGACCGTGGTATTCAGGGGTCCCTATCCTAGACATGATGCAAGTGTCACGACCCGCACCCACCGTGAGGGAACGAGAACGTAACAATGTCCAGCCTACGCCGCAGTGTCGGCGGTAGAACGCTGTTCTAGGTCATGAACTATAACTACATAACATGAAATATACTCTCCAGAAGGAGGCCAACACCGAGGTACAACTCAATCACAATCTAAGGTAGAATGTAGCACGATGGAAATAGATAAGAAATCCTCAACTGAGGTACAACAGAAATGGAATACAAGTCTCATCATCTCTAAAATATACAACTCTGAAAATAAGGACAACAGCTAAGCATGAAAAGAAGGAACAGTCTAAGCTATCTACACTATACAAGGTATCATCCTGAGCAGCTGCCTGAACCTCCCCAGGGGTCCAGGTCGCGAGTGTCAACTAGGCAAACTCCAAGTAAGGGTGCAGGGTTCCTCATCATCCTCTGTAAAATTTTCAACAGGTCCAGTCAGGACGGGAGCGAGCACAAAACATCTCACGCAGTTCATATCATGTTAGAAAATATAAAGCATGTAATAGAGTAAGGTACATGAAACGCTGAAAGAAAGAAGTATATGAAAAACAGTAGAGTTTGATAACAGGAAATATCTAAATATGATAAGTAAGAACTGTAAGCCTACTGTGATTTAGAGTACAATATGGTTATGTAAACGGGTTAGGTTGTACAATAAAATGGGACTCCTTTGTACGTGAGTGTACAATGGACATATACAATTTCTTATACAATAGGATTGATCACATAACCACTTCTACTCTCCCTCCCCAATCAATGCACAAGGATCCAATTCAGTTACGTTACCTTATACAATGGCTTGTACAATGGCTTGTACAATGGCTCAATGTGATAATGAGAGTACAATATGTACAATGAGTATACAATGATAAGGGTATTCAATAAATACAATATGTAAGTGAAACGCACATCATAATATGTATTTAGTGAATACAAGGAGATAACATCTCAGAAGAAGATCCGTATAGTACCAATCCGTGATAATGATCGTGTCAGCATCAAGTACAGTAATCTAGAGCAAAAATATAAATCCAGACAAGTATGAAACGGTCAGAGAATGTACTCGCCTCGTATCTGAATGTCTGAAGTAAATGTACTGTCTTAGATGAGATACCTGACTCCTAGTTAGAGCAACACAAGTCAAGATGTATACAGGGGATGATATATGAAATGTACAATGCATCTGCATGCTGTCTAGGTCAAACTAAACCAAAGTCAACTCTCGGTCAACTCTAGTCAACTAGACTAGTCAAACTAGGTCAACTAGGTCAAGTCCTAGCCCAACAAGTCTAATAAGTCTCACTAGGCCTAACCAAGCCTAGTCTAGCAATCACACACCAATCACAAGGCTATACAAGCCAAATACAAGCCACACATCAAGGCACATCCTATTCATGCATATTCAACATTATATATATAAAAAGAGAGGAAGGAACTAACATGTAAGCTATGTGTGTGTGTGAACATGGATGTGTACATGAAGAGAGAATCAACACTAGTTATGAGTTTACACTACACATGGCACAAAGCTAACCCATCTACATTACACATGTATTATACTTAACATGCATGGCTACAAGTATACATCTATATACATTAGAGTAGAGACTATTTAAGTTATAACTAACATCCATCTATACTTTACATAAATCTATATATATTATAGCAATTATTTAGAGAAGGGTTACATGGCATGGTGGTTGATATAGAGTAGGGTGCCCTTGTGCAGAGGGTGAAGTTAATTCTTAGTTTAGTTCCACATTTACATATAAACTAAAGTGAGCTATCCCATAAACTGGTGTAACTAACCACATAAAATGAACCATGTTATCTGAAATCTGCCATTAAGCCAACATTCCATATGCATACAGCTCATGTATTGTCTAATACTGAAATTAACTAACATTTCGAATTAAGGGGTTGAAGGTTAACATTACATTCATAGACATTCCACTATATTGAAAACTAAAATTGGCTTGGCAATAGGAAAAGGAAGGTATATATGCTTACATGGACAGTTCAGTGTTCGAACAACCTAAAATGAACTAACATTCAATCTAAATATCAGCTATGCATTGGTTCTATGTCTACATATGAAATCTGATACTGCATTTACAATATTTATACATTATGTATTCATATCTATCATTACATATATACCTTGTATTTATATCTAGCATTCATTATATACTTTCATGCATGCACTGTATATCATTCTTTCATTCATGCATTGCTTACATATATTACATTAATTGCATTCCTACATGCTTGCATTCAACCATATATATACATTAATATAAAGAGGATATATATCATATATATATCATTTCATTCATCTAACATATCATGCATTACATACTCTATATTCATTTAATATCCATACTACATAGGCTCATAGGTTACACAAAATGCATATATCGTATAGTCACTCTTTTACTTAAAACCAATACTGTACCAATTGGGCATTTACTAAATTCTAGGATTAAAGTATGTTGTAGTACTTCATGTTAGCTTTCCAAAACTTCAAACGGATCGCATTTTCGTGTCCGGAAGCTCCCGGAATCGCGAAAATACCGAAACGCGTTCGTCTTTCGTACAGCTGATACTCAAATAATTCTACAGAAAGTTACAAAAATAATTTGGCTTATTAAAATATATATTTGGAAAGCTAACTTCGATACGGTTCTTTTAAAAAAAACGGGAGATAAATCGGAGTTTTAAGCTAAAAGTTATGACATTTCTAAGTTGTTATTGCTACTAAAAACGTGGATAAAAATTATGACGAATTTGGTAGTTTGAGACAAAAGAACACAAGTATATAACATAATATATCAAGAACTCACTCTCTACACTAATATATATATATATGAGACACTATAGAACACATCTCCAATACAAAAATATGAGATTAAATATGTAATAATTCATTCATACATAACAACAACACATAGTGTGTCCAAATTTGGGGTTTTCCCATATGGACACAACCACAACACAAAGGACACTCCTATGACCTCCAAATGGACACAAAATGGACACAAATGGAGATACAACCATGGGGGTCATTCCTATGGATTCAAAATAGACCTATATGCATGAGAAAATGAAAAGGAGAAGGGATTTATACCTCCCGGTAGATCGAATCGAAAAAAAGCCTTCCCGGAGCGACACCGACACGTAGAGATTCCAAAAGGACACGAACGAGCTCCAAATCCTCCCAAACTTGGGTAGCTTCCTCCTTGGCTAGAATGGAGAAGGAAAAAAGAAGATTTGGCAGCAAAATAGAAAGATTTGGTGGTGAAATTGCTAGGGATTGCTCTCTAAAAATTTGGGGAAGAACAAGAGAGAGAGTGTGGATGAGAATAATGAAATGAACTTGAGCCTATCATCTCCCAAAGTGGCTGGCCATATGAGGCTATTTGTCCTATTATGGTAAGGTTCAAAATTCCCCCACTAACCTATTCTATTAGTATTAGGAAAGGGCTAATTGGTTGGGGCTAAATTAGTCATTCTAAAGTCTCTAATTACACTAACCTTATCCATAATAATTAGTCTAACTACTAACTAAAATTAATATCATGTGGACTTAAATTAATATCATGTGGGCCATGCCTAACTAGTGTGTGGGTCCACTAAAGTCAACACTACCCCCGGGTCCCCGTTTCAAGTCGGATTGAGCTGAAATTCGAACCCGACTCAAATAACCCCAAAACAATATCATAAATAATAAAATAAATTTCAACCCCAAAATAATATCATAAATAATAAAATAAATTTTAAAAATATTCAAAAATATAAAATGACAAAATTATCCATATTTTTGAAAACTGGGGATGACAAATTCCTCGAAATTAAAACCAAACAATAGTAAAATATCAAAATCACAAGTCATAATTTTAAATAGTTTTAAAATAATTAAAAATCACCAAAAATCATAATATAAAATAATTATCAATAAATAATAATTATAATTACAAAATTTCAAAATTATCCTTATCTGGAAAATTGCGTGTTACAATCCTACCCACCTTATAAAAATTTCGTCCTCGAAATTAAGATGATCGCACCCCCTTCTAGGTCAAACATAGTCAAGGGTCAATCACTAGTCAATTTCTCAACATCCAAGTACTTGGTCATCAACTGGTCAACTTCTTAGGGTTTTACCTATGCTAGCTATTTAGGTGTTGGCAACTAGAATTTAGCAAAAGAGAAACTCTATAATAGACTAGCTCTTAACTTCCCAATCCTATCAAGTCACCTATAACTAAATGCCTACAAGCTAAGCACATGAATACCAAATACCACATATATATATATGCTCAAGAACAACAACCCATCACATATATCCTAAGTATATCATCTATATATATACATGACTGATCAACCAAGGGTTAAGGCAGACTAAACTTATAAGGGTCTGAAACAATGCTTAGAACTAGGCTAAGGATGAATGGTCTGAATCAAGGGGACATGGTATCTAGTGAAGGGTCTGCACACTGCCTATAAAGGTGATCAACACAAAGGAACTCAACACGAAGGGAACTTAACTAAAATGGAAAACTGAACCAAGTATAGGCTAAACAACATGTTTATAACCCTATACAACAATGGCATATAGATACCAACTAACCTATATCCCATATGCCAATATCATCTGCAATCTATCTATGCAAATAGACCTCTCGGTCTTAGGTGAAACTACAACTATACTCAAAGACAGGCTCTGGTCATGGGTACCTCACTGGAAAAGGTAAGGAAAAGTAGTAATAATCATCAAGGATGTAAGGCATACTAACATCCTATGTGTAACTGGTTGGTATTATAGATAACAGGAGAATTATCTGCAATGGGTTACTATTCTAACACCAATGCTAACTATCACCTCTAGGGTACAGACACTCTACAAGTCATCATACCATTATACTATGAAGGAACTACCTATGAATAAGCTCTACAAAACTAAATATCCCTACTCCTAAGTCATTTATAACAATCAAAAGGGTATGATGTTTAAACCTTCTCAAGATACAATCTGTTAATCATATGCGTCTGTCCAAAATTATGTTATCCAGAGTCTTCATCATGCTAGTGAGCAAGGCTACGATAATCACAGAGTCCTTGACTAAGGTACGTACCTCTAGGTTTATGGTATTTAAAATTTTTGCACTGCCGCATGCGACGATACGAAAACCTTAAATTCTCATACCCGAGAATACATCCAAAATCTGACTACATGTCCTCACTATGCCAACTAACACGACTATCGAGGATTTTAGATTCCATGATTTAGGCAACCTAGCCCATATGATTTTCTCAGAAGAAAAAAAACACAACAAAAGAGTAACATGACAAAATTAATCAATCATCAAGGAACAGATGGAATCGGATTTCAAGGTAGTTATAAAAGACAATTGCGGGAATGGAATTGAGAAGAACGGAACTTGTAGCAAGATCTCCAATGGTCTGCGCATCCTTGACTGTCCTGACGATAGCTCACCCTGCTAGTTTTCCCTGGTCTGCTGCTGATGCTGCATGAATCACCGATGCTGAGAGAAATCAGAAATGACAGGAGAAAATCTCTGTACAGATAGAGGTGCACCTCCAATGTAGCAGAAACGCCAACCTGAGTCGACACAACAAGAGCTGCGGTCTCGAGGCCCTGATGAACAGGACGAGAGGTGGCCAGCCTCTCGATAGTGTCCCCTGAACCGAAGCGATGAGATCGTTTCTTCATAACCATCATGAAGACAGATCAAAACAAGAAGCAATTTCTGAGAATGAAGCAAAAATTCAAAGGAGAACAATTTATATTCAAGGGAAGTCAATAAGCAACAATTTTAGACAAAAGGAATCGGATTAAGAGTTTTTCCTAATGTGATTGAGTACCTCCAAAAATATTCTAATCATACTGCAGGCTGTAGTGATACTCTAGTTCGAATACCACTACATAAACTTGACCTGCATGGGCCACCACTAAAAACGTGTCACGACCCGCACCCACCGTGAGGATACGAGAACGTAACAACGCCCAGCCTACGCCGCAGTGTCGACGGTAGAACTCTGTTCTAGGTCATGAACTATAACTACATAACATAAAATATACTCTCCAGAAGGAGGCCAACACCGAGGTACAACTCAATCACAATCTAAGGTAGAATGTAGCACGATGGAAATAGATAAAAAATTCTCAACTGAGGTACAGCAGAAATGGAATACAAGTCTCATCATCTCTAAAATATACAACTCTGAAAATAAAGACAACAGCTAAGCATGAAAAGAAGGAACAGTCTAAGCTATCTACACTATACAAGGTATCATCCTGAGCAGCTGCCTGAACCTCCCCAGGGGTCCAGGTCGCGAGTGTCAACTAGGCAAACTCCAAGTAAAGGTGCAGGGTTCCTCATCATCCTCTGTAAAAATTTTAACAGGTCCAGTCAGGACGGAAGCGAGCACAAAACATCTCACGCAGTTCATATCATGTTAGAAAATATAAAGCATGCAATAGAGTAAGGTACATGAAACGCTGAAAGAAAGAAGTATATGAAAAACAGTAGAGATTTGATAACAAGAAATGTCTAAATATGATAAGTAAGAACTGTAAGCCTACTGTGATTTAGAGTACAATATGGTTATGTAAACGGGTTAGGTTGTACAATAAAATGGGACTCCTTTGTACGTGAGTGTACAATGGACAGATATAATTTCTTATACAATAGGATTGATCACAAAGCCACTTCTACTCTCCCTCCCCAATCAATACACAAGGATCCAATTCAGTTACGTTACCTTATACAATGGCTTGTACAATGGCTCAATGTGATAATGAGAGTACAATATGTATAATGAGTGTACAATGATAAGGGTATTCAATAAATATAATATGTAAGTGAAACGTACATCATAATATGTATTTAGTGAATACAAGGAGATAATATCTCAGAAGAAGATCCGTATAGTACCAATCCGTGATAATGATCGTGTCAGCATCAAGTACAGTAATCTAGAGCAAGATTATAAATCCAGACAAGTATGAAACGGTCAGAGAATGTACTCGCCTCGTATCTGAATGTCTGAAGTAAATGTACTGTCTGAGATGAGATACCTGACTCCTAGTTAGAGCAACACAAGTCAAGATGTATACAGGAGATGATATATGAAATGTACAATGCATCTGTATGCTGTCTAGGTCAAACTAGACCAAAGTCAACTCTCGGTCAACTCTAGTCAACTAGACTAGTCAAACTAGGTCAACTAGGTCAAGTCCTAGCCCAACAAGTCTAATAAGTCTCACTAGGCCTAACCAAGCCTAGTCTAGCAATCACACACCAATCACAAGGCTATACAAGCCAAACACAAGCCACACATCAAGGCATATCCTATTCATGCATATTCAACATTATATATATAAAAAGAGAGGAAGGAACTAACATGTAAGCTATGTGTGTGTGTGAACATGGATGTGTACATGAAAAGAGAATCAACACTAGTTATGAGTTTACACTACACATGGCACAAAGCTAACCCATCTACATTACACATGTATTATACTTAACATGCATGGCTACAAGTATACATCTATATACATTAGAGTAGAGACTATTTAAGTTATAACTAACATGCATCTATACTTTACATAAATCTATATAT
Organism: Iris pallida; assembly: GCA_029216955.1. Classification (NCBI taxonomy): domain Eukaryota; kingdom Viridiplantae; phylum Streptophyta; class Magnoliopsida; order Asparagales; family Iridaceae; genus Iris; species Iris pallida. Next base: position 4,515,828 of record JANAVB010039215.1, read on the forward strand.
ATTATAGCAATTATTTAGAGAAGGGTTACATGACATGGTGGTTGATATAGAGTGGGGTGTCCTTGTGCAGAGGGTGAAGTTAATTCTTAGTTTAGTTCCACATTTACATATAAACTAAAGTGAGCTATCCCATAAACTGGTGTAACTAACCACATAAAATGAACCATGTTATCTGAAATCTGCCATTAAGCCAACATTTCATATGCATACAGCTCATGTATTGTCTAATACTGAAATTAACTAACATTTCGAATTAAGGGGTTGAAGGTTAACATTACATTCATAGACATTCCACTATATTGAAAACTGAAATTGGCTTGGCAATAGGAAAAGGAAGGTATATATGCTTACATGGACAGTTCAGTGTTCGAACAACCTAAAATGAACTAACATTCAATCTAAATATGTCTACATATGAAATCTGATATTGTATTTACAATATTTATACATTATACATTCATATCTATCATTACATATATACCTTGCATTTATATCTAGCATTTATTATATACTTTCATGCATGCACTGTATATCATTCTTTCATTCATGCATTGCTTACATATATTACATTAATTGCATTCCTACATGCTTGCATTCAACCATATATATACATTAATGTAAAGAGGATATATATCATATATATATCATTTCATTCATCTAACATATCATGCATTACATACTCTATATTTATTTAATATCCATACTACATAGGCTCATAGGTTACACAAAATGCATATATCGTATAGTCACTCTTTTACTTAAAACCAATACTGCACCAATTGGGCATTCACTAAATTCTTGGATTAAAGTATGTTGTAGTACTTCATGTTAGCTTTCTGAAACTTCAAACGGATCGCATTTTCGTGTCCGGAAGCTCCCGGAATCGCGAAAATACCGAAACGCGTTCGTCTTTCGTACAGCTGACACTCAAATAATTCTACAGAAAGTTACAGAAAGAATTTAGCTTATTAAAATATATATTTGGAAAGCTAACTTTGATACGGTTCTTTTAAAAAAAACGAGAGATAAATCAGAGTTTTAAGCTAAAAATTATGATATTTCTAAGTTGTTATTGCTACTAAAAACGTGGATAAAAATTATGACGAATTTGGTAGTTTGAGACAAAAGAACACAAGTATATAACATAATATATCAAGAACTCACTCTCTACACTAATATATATATATGAGACACTATAGAACACATCTCCAATACAAAAATATGAGATTAAATATGTAATAATTCATTCATACATAACAACAACACATAATGTGTCAAAATTTGGGGTTTTCCCATATAGACACAACCACAACACAAAGGACACTCCTATGACCTCCAAATGGACACGAAATGGACACAAATGGAGATACAATCATGGGGGTCATTCCTATGGGTTCAAAATAGACCTATATGCATGAGGAAATGAAAAGGAGAAGGGATTTATACCTTCCGATAGATCGAATCGAAGAAAAGCCTTCCCGGAGCGACACCGACACGTAGAGATTCCAAAAGGACACGAACGAGCTCCGAATCCTCCCAAACTTGGGTAGCTTCCTCCTTGGCTAGAATGGAGAAAGAAAAAAGAAGATTTGGTGGTGAAATAGAAGGATTTGGTGGAGAAATTGCTAGGGATTGCTCTCTAGAAATTTGGGGAAGAACAAGAGAGAGAGTGTAGATGAGAATAATGAAATAAACTTGAGCCTATCCTCTCCCAAAGTGGCTGGCCATATGGGTCTATTTGTCCTATTATGGTAAGGTCCAAAATGCCCCCACTAACCTATTCTATTAGTATTAGGAAAGGGCTAATTGGTTGGGGCTAAATTAGTCATTCTAAAGTCTCTAATCACACTAACCTTATCCATAATAATTAGTCTAACTACTAACTAAAATTAATATCATGTGGACTTAAATTAATATCATGTGGGCCATGCCTAACTAGTGTGTGGGTCCACTAAAGTCAACACTACCCCCGGGTCCCCGTTTCAAGTCGGATTGAGCTGAAATTCGAACCCGACTCAAATAACCCCAAAACAATATCAGAAATAATAAAATAAATTTCAACCCAAAAATAATATCATAAATAATAAAATAAATTTTAAAAATATTCAAAAATATAAAATGACAAAAATACCCATATTTTTGAAAACTGGGGATGACAAATTCCTCGAAATTAAAACCAAATAATAGTAAAATGTCAAAATCACAAGTCATAATTTTAAATAGTTTTAAAATAATTAAAAATCACCAAAAATTATAATATGAAATAATTATCAATAAATAATAATTATAATTATAAAATTTTAAAATTACCCTTATCTGGAAAACTGGGTGTTACAGCAAGACAATACTGGTTCATTTGTAGAAACACAATCGTCCACGGTGTCCAGGCCAATCATTCTTGTCATGTCGTGCTGACTGTCACAACAGTATATCAAGGTATATCATGTCAGGTTTACTTGTCAAGAGTGCGCCACGACGGGCCACTATCATGTTCATGGAACATATCAAAATTTACATGGTATAGACATTCCGTCAAGGGACCCAAGTGACACTTGGATCATAAGACATAAGCATAAATATAACAACCCAACATAAGAATAATAATAATAATAAAAGAGGACAAGGGCTATAGAAAGAGCCATGCGGTTAAAGGAAATAAGCTTATGCGACTAGGAGAGGAAAGGGGCTTATGCGGCCAAGGAAAGGAGCTCATGCGGCTCGGGAAGGGAATGGTTCATACGGCTATGGGGTTCTCATGCGGCTGGGATCTACCGAAGCCATGCGGCCAGAGGCCATACGACGGGGAAGAGAATGGCTCATGCGGTCGGGGACAAATGGGTTCATGCGGCTGAAAGGTGGACGGGCGCATGCGGCAGGGGGATACGGGCATATGCGGCCGGGGCTCATGCGGCTGGAAAGGGAAACCATGGCCTATGCGGCCAAGAACCAACAAGGCCATGCGGCTAAGGAGTTAAAGCCTATGCGGCAAATAGAAATCCTACATATGCGGCAATGGAAAAAGTGGACGCATGCGGCTAAGGAAAAAGGGACAGCTATACGGCTAAGGCGAGGGAACCATGGCCTATGCGGCTGAAGGAAGCAAAGTTCATGCGGCTACGGGAGCAGGAGTTCATGCTGATACGAAAAACTTGCCGCATGAAAATCCATACGGTCAAGCACGGTTTCTCTTATCCACTTTCCGAGAAGAAGAACTAAGGAACGCTATGGCTTCCAAGCTCTACTAAACCTTCATCCAAGGTCAGAATCCGAACTTCCATAGGTCAAAATGGGGCATAATCAAATTCTCTACAGCATAGAACCATCAAAACTTGAAAATAACAAGGTTAGATAGATCAAAACCCAAGAAATCCGAGAATACATCAAGCTTAGATCTACACAAATTGAACCATAGAAATTAAAAATACTAAGTATTAAAGTGTCTTAGAATCTCGTGGATAAGACAATGGAACAATAAAAACTGAGTTCCTCTATGAAGCAAGCTGCACTTGTCTAGGCTCTCTCTGGTAGGTGGAGAGTAATAGTGAGGAAGAAGAAGAGTTTAATGAAGAAGTAATGAGGAGAGAGAAGGGGGCATGCGACTATTAAAGGGAGAAAGGGGTGGTAGGTGGGGTTGGTCCAAAACCAAACCAAACCGGACCAAGCAAACCAACCCGAACCAAGCAAACCGAACCGAGCAATGAAATGCCAATAAACCATGCAATGAGCCATGCCATTAATCAAAATACGTACACGTATACCAAAATATATAATATGAACTATGGTCGTTGCACGTACTCTCATTTGTTGAAGGAGTTAAGTGAGCGTGCATGCAAATATTTAGTGAAGTTTCTAGCCATCCTACTCAATTTGAACTTATATTTGAAGGCACAACCGTATAACGACGATAGATCTTACCCCGGCAGAGCGTACCGTTGTAGCGTAAACTTATCTTGTTCTTTCCTGTCATATTGATAATAATAAAACATAATCGAGTACATTCGTGAAGGTCACTGGCACGACAAGCCATCCTGGACATATAGCTTGGTATACAGAGGTCCTTCAGCGCAGGTAGCGATCCCCGTTGAAAGCCACTGTCTACCGTGGCATGCATCCGGCATAGCTGTCCGTGTTTCTTCCTAGGCCGGAACGGTCCCGTGGCCTCGGGATACCGTCCGAAGAAACAATCGCCCTTGTCGACAAGTTGTCCATGACCGTGCTAAGTTAATTATTATTTCAAGGCACATCTTTATGTATTGTTGCGACATTCATTTAATCGATTCATCTTTCCTTAGCACGGTTCTATATGATACTGTAATTGCAAGCACGATAAGGTTATATGACAAGCATTTGTATAGTTCGTGTTCGTGAGACGTCGTGTGACCGTTCATTTGAATATCATTCATGTCGTTGCATTACATTCTAGCATAACATATGTCTAGTATTGATAATGTATTAGAGAAGAGAGTCGAGGGAAGAAGGGTCAGCCACTCACCTTAGTATTTACTTGTGGCAAGAAAATGGTTGGCCGTGCTAGACGTTGCCTATACGATCACCTGAAATCGTACAAGCAACCGATTAGAACACTGTGTTATTCAAGAAAATTCGATACGAATGCGAAGTTCGAAACGCAAGCCATGAAAACCATCGAAAACATTCACGAAAATGCATTCAAAAAACAAAGCCAAAACCAACGCAAGCGGCGTGAAAAGCAGAGCAACGGGATGTCTCTTCCGACTCAGCCGCAGAGTCTATCCTCGAGGCGCAACCCGCTGAACATGGGACTTGGTTTCGAAGAAGCCATTCCATAACGGAGAATAGATCTTAATTCAACCGTTCCCAATCGATCGATTCGATCGATCCCGACCTATCGGTCTCGACCGAGTCGATAGCGACAGTGTTCCTTTCTCGCGCACCCCGTGGACGGGAAACGGGACATGATGTAGGGACGGGGCACTACAGGAGTACATCTTGAATATGGATAACAAAAGTGGAGTGCGACTCAAATTTTTGTTTTTAGTTTTTACTATTTTGTCAATTTTTTTTTCCATCCCTTTTATTATTTCCATTTGTTCTTTTTATAATAAATTTTGCTCTTATTTGGAACCTTCCTCACTTATCAAGATCCATTTAGATACAAATATCATGTGATCATTTTTTTTCATTTTTATTTTTGAAGTAGATTACCGTTCTTTCTTAATTATTTGCTGGGTCATATTTGTTTAAATAAGTAAGAGTTCCCTTCTATAAATAAAAAAAAGGTTGGGTTGAAGGATCAGGAATAAAAAATGACGGTTGGTAGAAGAAGAAAAAAAATACTGTGGATGTTAGGTCATAACAAAAATAAGTCGAAACACACAACGTCACTATCTACGACGTGTTTAGCGACGACACATAAAGGAGTCGATGATTGCAAGTAAAAAATAACTCAAGACTGACAAACCATAATAATTCAATAGGAGTCGAAAGTGTCGTTGTTAAATAGTTGCTACACTTGTGATGTATTTTAACAACGTAAATAGCGCTATTGAGACGTCGCAAAAAATAAGGTGGCGCTAGGTGGCCAATTTATTTTATGTACCAGGTACAAAAATCTAATCTTTCTTTTTCTCTCTCTCTCTCATTTGGAATCCCGGATGTTCCATAATATAACGAGGACCCTTTTTAACCAATGGGGACGTGTTTGGGGATTAATAAATGGAGATGGAGGCTGGATGGGGATTAAAAAAAATTCGATCGAACATGGGACCAGGTATAGATAGAGTACTCCTTGCAGGGCCGGTCCTGGCATAAGGCAGCTAGGACCGTCCAAGGCCGGCAGAGTAGGAGGGCCCAAAAAAAATTTAAGCATATATATATATATATATATATATATATATATAATTATGTATTTAAAATAGAACAAATATGTACCATGGCCCTCTTTTAACATAAAACGATCATGGTGTAGTGATTATTATGTTAAACTTGTATACTAGAGGTCTTAGGTTTACTTCTTAGTAGCAACCTTTTTAAATTTATTTTTATTGTAGTTTTTAAAATTTGTTTACATTATATATGGGCCAAGTTTATCTAGGGCCCCTATAAAATTAGAGCCGACCCTGACTCTCCTCGCTCTGGTAAATCTCTGACGCCAACTACTTATACTTGTATGTACAACCATTACTTATACCCGTATGTACAACAATTGGTATTAGTTAGACATTAATGTCTCTTTTAATTACAAGTTTGTCACTCCACAATTACAAGTCGCTGTAATCCTCTGTTTTAACTTATACACATATTTCTTTTGTAACGAAAAACTATTTTTTTTTAACTTGTAATGTACAAAAAAATTGTTAACGGGGTGGGATATAAGAATGGGAAAACCCAACCTCGACAGTGTTAATGGGGCGGGAATAGGGACTAAGGATGGCAATGTTGTAGTGCCCCGTCCCTACATCGTGTCCCGTACTCCGTCCACGGGGTGCGCGAGAAAGGAACACTGTCGCTATCGATTCGGTCGGGACCGATAGGTCGGGATCGATCGAGTCGATCGAACGGGAACGGTTGAATTAAGATCCATTCCTCGTTATGGAATGTCTTCTTCGGAACCAAGTCCCATATTCAGCGGGTTGCGCCTCAAGGATTGACTCTGCGGCTGAGTCGAGAGAGACCTCTCGTTGCTCTGCTTTTTACGCCGCTTGCGTTGGTTTTGGCTTTGTTTTCTGAATGCGTTTTCGTGAATGTTTTCGATGGTTTCATGGCTTGTATTTCGAACTCGCATTTCCTATCGAACTTTTTGAATAGTGCAGTGTTCTAATCGGTTGCTTGTGCAATTTCAGGTAATCGCGTTGGCGACGTCTAGCACGAACAGCAAGTTCTCTCACCTGAAGTAAACTCAAGGTGAGTGGCTGACCCTTCTCTTCTCGACCCCCTTCTTAGGTAAATCGATAATGTTGTTGCGCATGAAAGAATAAATGCAAGGGCACGGGCACGATAAAATGATCGAGTTTTCAAAGAGAAAGTAGGCTATGTCTTAACAACTAAAAGAAAAATGGTCTTTGCACGGTCATGGACAACTTGTCGACAAGGTAGAATTTCTCCCGCACGGCAACCCGGGGCCATGGGACCATTGCGGCCAAGAAAGGAAACATTTACATAAGCTGTGCTGGGCACGACGTTAGGCGAGGACTTGCAGCGGGGCTCGCTACTGGCGCTGAAAGGGCCTCGTCTAATAAAAGCAAAAAGGGAGTCCACGATGGCTCTGGGAGCCAGTGACCAAACACACGTAATATTGCACTTGGAATGTAAATGATAACAATTGACAGGGAAGAACATGGTAAGTTTCATAAGGCACGACGCGGTCCGCCGTGGGTAAGTTCCAACGTATTTTACATTATGCTTGTCATTGCTTGTTTGAAATTCATTAGGATGGTTAGAAACATTCATGAACTAAAGTCATATAAACTCTTCAACCAAATGAGAGCTTGGAGCCTTAATAGCCACGCACCAGTACAAAGTGTAATGTACTGATCCTCACTCTCCACACAGGTACCCCGAACCACAAAGGGCGTGCCACCTAAAAGCTCAAGGCGACGTGAACCCTTTTGAAGCCTCGTCCGCGTGTGAAGGCTTGCGTTTTGAAATCCTTTTGAAGACTCCACACTCAGTACAAAGAAGAATAGATGGCGGCTTGGCTTCCCTCAATCCCAGGTGGAAAGCGTAATAGTTTTTGCTTGTAAAAAGGGATATAATGCATGAAATGACTATCTCATCGGCGTTGGTTTTGTAAGTCGAGTCATGTTGTGGCCCGCGCGGCCATGAATGTAATGAAGTCAATGTAAATGAAGTTTTATTATCAATGAAAAAGTCTACCTCTATTTCAAATGTGTAAATTAATTTCTCTGCGTACTCTAACTTGACGTTGTGTTTCGGATAACCTTATGACTATGCCTTGTACGATCGCAACTTAGGTTCGCACGGCATCATGCACGGGGGACGACTATCGATTCTACGGAATCGGGGACATAATGGTATCAGAGCACGGCTTTACATCCTTTGACCTCGCATCGATGAGATAAGTTGTTCCATACAATGAGTCCGTAATAATTTGTGACTGATGCGTTTGCCTTCGTATCCCAGAAGTGACGGAACCCACGGCCGAGCGAGAGCAGAGTACTTCTAGCGGCTCTAGTAGTTCTTGTCATTCGTGGGGCGGACCTTCTAACGATACCATCGAAAGGATGCTGCACATGATGGAGGCGCAGCGGAACCAGTCTGAGACTCGACATCAACAGACAGAGGAACAACATGCCCAGTTCGAAGCTCGCTTCGAAGCTCGCCTCGACGCACATGCTAAACTTCAACAAAAGCAGCTGGATACCCTGCAGCAGATCGCCCAAACAATCATGGCTAACGGGAATTCTGCGACTGCGCCTGTCGTCACCACACCTACTGTCACCGTGTCGGCAGTCCAACCCATTGAAGTCGACACGGAGGAGCCCGAGCGTCAACCTGCGACACCGAAAAAGTATAACTTTGAAGTGTCAGAATTCAAAAAAGTGTGCCGCACTTCCTTCAGCGGCACCGAAGGCCCTTCTATGGCGATCGATTGGTTGGAAGAGCTGGAAGATCACTTCGAGCTCCTCGGTATCGAAGAATCAAAGCAAGTCGCCTGCGCACAACTTCAACTACGGTTGAACGCGTACGACTGGTGGGCCGTGCACAAGCGAGCAATCCGATGCGACAACAACACTGCACCGATCTCTTGGGCCACGTTCCGTAAGGCTTTTGAAGTCGAGTACCTCCCGTCAGCCGTTCGTCAAGCGAAGGAAAATGAGTTCATGAAATTGAAGCAAGGGAATCGGACAGTAGAACAGTACACCGCAGAATTCAACAAGTTATCCAAGTTTGCTAGTGCATTTTTGCCAACAGAGGAGTGCCACGTTCGACGGTTTGAAGTGGGTCTGCGACACTCTATCGGTGCGCATATCGGGGTCCCGGAGTACAAGACCACGGGCGAGGCTCTGAATCACGCACTTCGTCTTGAGAGCCTGCATCCTTCCGGTGCTGACGACGTTGTGCGCCACTCCAATCACAAATGTCCTAGCTATACGGAAGGTAACAACCACGCGTCAAAGCGTCCACACACTAGTGGCTATAAAGGCCAGAACCCGTCACCACGATGCAGACATTACGGCAAGCTCGGGCACACTGACGACCACTGCTTTACCAAGTCAGAGTGCTTCGCTTGCGGACGAAGGGGTCACTTTGCTCGAGACTGCCCAAATTCTCGACTGAATCGCAATGTCCCGCCACAACAAAACTGTCAAGAGAATCGAGGACAGGCACCTCGACCTGCTCGGCCCACTCAACCCAACAACCAAGACCGACGTCTTAATGCACAAGGGCGCGTCTTCGCCCTGACTCGAGACGAGGCGTTTGCTTCCGACACTGTCGTGACAGGTTTATTGAATTTCAATAATGTACCTGCTCGTGTGTTATTTGATTCAGGCGCATCGCATACTTTCATATCGGCGGACTTTGCCGTCGAGCACAAATTTCCTGTAATTTTGTTAGACCTTGATCTTAGCGTAAGTATGCCTTCGTGCGTGCCACTACTCACAAATTTAGCCTGCGGGGGAGGAACCATATGTATTGGGGGTCAAAAGATCGGTCTTGATGCGATAGTTCTAGATATGAAGGACTTCGACATCATACTGGGCTTGGATTGGCTCGGTCCTTGCAACGCAAACATCGACTGCACAGGAAAGAAGGTCACCTTTCGCATACCTGGAATGCCCAAATTCTGTTATTCGTGTGGTGAAGCATCGCCGACGTGCAAGGTGATCTCGATAATCTCGGCTCGAAAGCTGCTGCATTCCGGATGCGAAGGCTACTTGGCGTCCGTTCGTGACATGAGACAGGATGGTGCAAACGCGGAAGAGACCGACGTTGTGGCAGAATTCCCAGATGTGTTCCCGGATGAGCTACCCGGCATGCCGCCCGATCGAGAAATAGAGTTCACCATCGACACATTCTCCGACACCCGGCCGATCTCGAAAGCTCCGTACAGAATGGCCCCTGCAGAATTTTAAGAATTGAAGGCACAACTTTAGGAATTACTCGACAGAGGGTTTATCCGTCCGAGTGTCTCGCCGTGGGGTGCGCCCGTGCTATTCGTGAAGAAGAAGGATGGATCGATACGACTCTGTATCGACTATCGGGAATTGAATAAAGCCATCGTCCAAAATAAATATCCCCTGCCCCGCATCGACGACTTGTTTGACCAGCTCCAAGGTGCAACGGTATTTTCGAAGATTGATCTGCGATCGGGTTATCACCAACTCAAGGTCAAGCCAGATGACGTGCCGAAGTCTGCCTTTCGCACTCGTTACGGCCACTACGAGTTCTTGGTAATGCCGTTCGGTCTGACAAACGCCCCTGTCGTCTTCATGGATTTAATGAATCAGGTGTTCCGTCCGTTCGTTGACAAATTCGTAGTAGTCTTCATCGACGATATCCTCGTCTACTCGAAGGATCGAGCGCAACATGCAGAGCACCTGCGGACGGTACTCCAAACCCTTCGAGAGAATCAGTTGTATACGAAGATGAGCAAGTGCAAATTCTGGCTGAACAGCATCTCATTCCTTGGGCACATCATCTCCGTCGTGGGCATTGCAGTCGATCCGAAGAAAGTTGAGGCAGTCGCTGATTGGAGACGGCCCACATCAGTTAGAGAAATTCGAAGCTTCCTAGGCTTGCCGGATACTACCGACGCTTCATGAAGGACTTCGCGAAGATTGCATCGCCGTTGACTCGCCTTACCCAGAAAGGAGTCGCGTTCGAGTGGTCAGACGACTGTGAAGCTTCCTTCTAAGAGCTCAAGCAACGGCTCGTTTCGGCCCCGATACTTGCACTTCCTGAAGGGACAGAGGGATTTCAAATCTTCAGTGATGCTTCTGGCCAGGGCTTGGGGTGTGTGCTCATGCAGCGGGATAAGGTGATATCTTTTACTTTCCGGCAGTTGAAGCCGTACGAGAAGAACTACCCCACGCACGACCTAGAATTAGCGGCGATTGTGTTTACGTTGAAGCTGTGGCGTCACTATCTCTATGGTGTGGCATGCAGTATTTATACGGACCACAAAAGCCTCAAGTATCTCTTCACCCAGAAAGAATTGAATTTGCGGCAAAGGCGATGGTTCGAGCTGATCAAAGACTATGACTTATCAATCGACTACACGCCGGGCAAGGGAAATGTGGTAGCGGATGCGCTGAGCCGAAAATACTTAGCTTCGTTATGCATCAACGATCGACTGCTGCGTGACTTGGAAGGAATGGGCATTGAACTCCGAGTTCATTTTAGAGACGTAAAGCTGGCACAACTGCGGGTAAAACCGAGCCTACTGGAGAGGATCAAGTCTGCTCAGAAGGATGACCCATACCTGGAGAAGATACGGAAGCTGATATCGACAGGGAAAGCGTCCGACTTTACAGAGGACGAGTCGGGAGTATTGTGCGTGAAGGGACGGCTATGCATACCGGACGATGCAGAACTTAGAAAGGAGATAATGTCGGAGGCGCATTATGCAAAATATTTCTTGTATCCTGGCAGCACCAAGATGTATAAGGACCTCCGCATTATCTTTTGGTGGCACGGCATGAAGAGGGACGTAGCGCTCTTTGTGTCAAAATGTATGGCCTGTCAGCAAGTCAAAGCCGAGCACCAGCGACCGGGCGGGGAGATGCAGAACCTTGCCATTCCAGAGTGGAAATGGGATCACATCACTATGGACTTCGTTGTTGGCTTGCCGAGGATGCCGCGGGAAAACGACGCCGTCTGGGTCATCGTCGATCGACTAACCAAGTCAATGCACTTTATTGCCATCAAAGTTACTTGGAGCGTCGACCGCCTTACTCAGATATACCTTGATGAAATAGTACGGCTGCACGGGGTCCCAGTAGCTATCGTCTCTGATCGGGATGGACGGTTCGTAGCGCGCTTCTGGAGTAGTCTACATTCAGCGTTGGAGACCATGTTGAAGTTTAGCTCAGCTCATCATCCTCAGACTGACGGCCAAACAGAGCGGATGAACCAAATTCTCGAAGACATGTTACGACTCTGTGCGATCGACTTGAAGTCAAGTTGGGACATCCATCTACCGCTGGCGAGTTTGCATACAACAACAGCTATCAGTCCAGCATCCAAATGGCGCCGTATGAAGCTTTGTACGGCCGGAAGTATAGATCGCCCATTTGCTGGGATGAAGTCGGGGAACGACAAATACTTGGTCCGGAGCTGGCGGAGCAGACCGTGCAGAAGGTCAAATTAATACGGGAGAGATTGAAGATAGCACAAAGCCGGCAGAAGAGCTATGCCGACACGCACCGACGCCCCCTCGAGTCCTCGGAAGGCGACCATGTATTCTTGAAAGTCATGCCCATGTGGGGAGTTTCCAGTTTCGGTGCGAAGGGGAAATTGAGCCTAAGATTTGTGGGCCCGTTCGAAATATTGAAGCGAGTCGCCCCGGTAGCTTACCAAATTGCCTTGCCGCCTGCATTGTCAGAGGTATATGACGTCTTCCACATATCCAATTATGGAAGTACGTGCATGATCCGAGTCATGTGGTAGATTTGGGTAACCTGGACCTGAAGGCGGACTTGTCATATGTCGAAAAGTCGGTGCAAATCTTGAAGCGCAAGGATAAACTTCTCCACAACCGTGCTACTCCTCTCGTCCGCATTCTCTGGAGAAACCATTCGGTCGAAGAGTCGACATAGGAGCTTGAGTCAGGAATGAAGAAAAAGTTTCCTTCATTGTTCTCGTAGAGGTAGGTTCTATTTTAAGTTTCGAGGACGAAACTTTTTCTTAGTTGGTTATGGTGTAGTGCCCCGTCCCTACATCGTGCCCCATACTTCGTCCACGGGGTGCGCGAGAAAGGAACACTGTCGCTATTGATTCGGTCGAGACCGATAGGTCGGGATCGATCGAGTCGATCGAACGGGAACGGTTGAATTAAGATCCATTCCTCATTATGGAATGTCTTCTTCGGAACCAAGTCCCATATTCAGTGGGTTGTGCCTCAAGGATTGACTCTGCGGCTGAGTCGGGAAAGACCTCCCGTTGCTCTGCTTTTCACGCCGCTTGCGTTGGTTTTGGCTTTGTTTTCTGAATGCGTTTTCGTGAATGTTTTCGATGGTTTCATGGCTTGCATTTCGAACTCGCATTTCCTATCGAACTTCTTGAATAATGCAGTATTCTAATCGGTTGCTTGTACGATTTTAGGTAATCGCGTAGGCGACGTCTAGCACGACCAGCAAGTTCTCTCGCCTGAAGTAAACTCAAGGTGAGTGCCTGACCCTTCTCTTCTCGACCCCCTTCTTAGGTAAATCGATAATGTTGTTGCGCATGAAAGAATAAATGCAAGGACACGGGCACGATAAAATGATCGAGTTTTCAAAGAGAAAGTAGGCTATGTCTTAACAACTAAAAGAAAAATGGTCTTTGCACGGTCATGGAAAACTTGTCGACAAGGTAGAGTTTCTCCCGCACGGCAACCCGGGGCCACGGGACCGTTGCGGCCAAGAAAGAAAACATTTACATAAGCTGTACTGGGCACGATGTTAGGCGAGGACTTGCAGTGGGGCTCGCTACTCGCGCTGAAAGGGCCTCGTCTAATAAAAGCAAAAAGGGAGTCCACAATGGCTGTGGGAGCCAGTGACCAAACACACGTAATGTTGCACTTGGAATGTAAATGATAATAATTGACAGGGAAGAACATGGTAAGTTTCATAAGGCGCGGCACGGTCCGCCGTGGGTAAGTTCTAACGTTTTTTACATTATGCTTGTCATTGATTGTTTGAAATTTATTAGGATGGTTAGAAACATTCATGAACTAAAGTCATACAAACTCTTCAACCAAATGAGAGCTTAGAGCCTAAATAGCTACGTACCAGTCCAAAGTGTAATGTATTGATCCTCGCTCTCCACGCAGGTACCCCGAACCACGAAGGGCGTGCCACCTAAAAGTTCAAGGCGACGTGAACCCTTTTGAAGCCTCGTCCGCGTGTGAAGGCTTGCGTTCTGAAATCCTTTTGAAGACTCCGCACTCAGTACAAAGAAGAATAGATGGCGGCTCGGCTTCCCTCAATTCTCGGTGGAAAGCGTAATAGTTTTTGCTTGTAAAAAGGGATGTAATGTATAGAACGACTATCTCATCGACGTTCGTTTTGTAAGTCGAGTCATGTTGTGGCCCGCGCGGCAATAAATGTAATGAAGTCAATGTAAATGAAGTTTTATTATCAATGAAAAAGTCTACTTCTATTTCAAATGTGTAAATCAATTTCTCTGCGTACTCTAACTTGACGTTGTGTTTCGGATAACCTTATGACTATGCCTTGTGCGATCGCAACTTAGGTTCGTACGGCATCACGCCTGGGGGACGACTATCGATTCTACGGAATCGGGGCGTGACAAATGTCCCCCCGAACCCTACGGATACCCAATTTTTTTATCCGATGGGGGCAGGTTTGGGGATTAAAAAATGGAGATGGGGGCCAGGATGGGATTAAAAATAATTTTCGATCGTGTTCAGGGACGGGTATGGATAAAATACCCCCCGCCCCGATAAATTTTCAATCGTGATTACTTATACACATATCCATATGTGCAACTCATTAAAAATGGTATGATTCATGATCTATCTAGTAGTATATTTTATGAAAACCATGTTTTATTAACATGTCTTGTTCTTTTTTTGGAATAAAAATATATTTTTAAGCTTATAATGTACATACAAAAATTTGTTAATCGGACAAGAGACGGAGACGATAAAATCCGGCCCCTAAAGTGTTAACGGGGCGAGGACGGGAACGAAAAAAAAATTGAACCTGACGAAAAATGGGAACAGAGATAGGGTTCAAACACTATTCAGAGATAGAGATGGAGGGATATGGTCTTCGGCCCCTACCCGTCCCGTTGTCATCCCTAGCAGGGACGGGGATGCATTGTTTAATGGGGACGAAAATGGGAATAAAAATTGAAGCCGACCATGGACGGGGATGGGGACGAAAATTCGAACACTACTCGAAAGCGAAAATAAGGGTATGGTTTCGTCCTCTATTCGTACCGTTGTCATCCCTAATCCGAGCCCTATGGTGCAGTTTAGAGGCTGGACACAAACACACGGAAACGAACAAAATATTATATAAAAATTGATGATTACGTAAGCGGATTACTACAACAACGTAAGATGATTATTAGGATATTAGAATCTAAGCAAATTTTATGATGATAACCTCAACCTCTAAATGGCAAAAGATCCATGAAGAACAAGAGAAATTAGGTTGAGAAAATTTGAGGGTAATGCTATAGATAACTAAAAAGTTGAAAATAAAATTTTATTTCCATGGACGGTAAAGGATAAAGATTTTAAAAAAAAATTATTTTTGAGGCTTAAAACAAAAATATCATTGGAGAGACTCTCAAGGAAACTAGTTGTCCATTAGGTTATCGAGAAGATAGGATATAGAAGTTAAGTGAGACTAGAAATTAGGTTCTTGTCATGATGATCGTTATAAAGATCAAACTTGTTCCCCTAAATCGTACCCGGTCCTCAAAGTCTAAACTGTTAAGACCGGGGCACAATATTATCAATAGAAAACCGAATGAAACAGTTATAAGAACAACGTTCCAAAGCAACACTTCTAGGAAGGTGCACAACCATAGATCCTATAAGGATTCTGGAATACGAAAATCTAAGAAGATTTCGTATACGTAGCGAACGATAGCAGTGCTTCTAAAAAGAAGTTGCTGGCCGAATTGCTAAAGGCAGCAGTGAAGGTGATAGGCAAAAGATGGAAGATGGTGGCCTGCTGGGGTGTCAAAAATATCAGTGCTCAAAGCTAGATCCGCCCACACGGTCAGCTTCCAGGAACCAGCAAGTTCGAATGGACTCTGGAACGCTCTGGAAAATTGCTCTAAGATGAACTGCTCGGAACGATGACGAACTTCGATTGCACGAGGAAGGATACGGTGCGCAGCAGATCTCTCTTCTCTTTTCGTGAATTTCTGAAGTCTTAGAATTCCTCAAAGAGAGAAGAGAGGCTCTGAATATATAGCTACTAATGTAACTGTCCATATCCGAAATGTGTGCCACGATATTATGTCAGATCCACAAATCCAGGATCAGTTACGAATCAGTCATAACATGAAAAGCCACGAACAGTGCGAGTTGTACCAATTTTATGAGCTGCGCGCGCGCCTTCAGCGCATACTGCGCGTACTGCGCACGCGGCACGCACGGCGCAAGCTGGCGCAACCCGCGCAACCCAGCACACTTGTGCAACTCGTGCAACCTGGCACACCTGCACAACTCGTGCAACCGGGCGCAACCTGGCGTACCTGCGCAACTCGTGCAACCTGGCACAACTCGCACAACCTGGCGCAACCTGGCACAACTAGCGCACTGGCGCAACTTGCGCTCCTGGCACAACTTGCGCTCCTGGCGCAACTTGCGCACCTCGTGCAACCGTGCACGTGTGCATCCTGGGTAACCGTGCACCCGCGCAACCTGGCGTAACCTGGGTGCACAACGTGGCCGCGCAAGTGGCTCGTACAACGATCACAACTTAAGCACACTATGCTCCTAGCGACGACCTGACGTGCTAAGTGCAAAGTACGCCAACAAAACGTCACATTACGCCTCATGAGCCCATGAGCCCGAGTCCGTGTCCGAGTCCGTGTCCGAGTCCGAGTCGTTACCCCAATGAAAATTAATTTTCCAAGAGCAAAAAGCATGAATGCTTTCCTTGGAGCCTTATCCTTACCTCCTAGTAAAATCACCCACATGATTCCCTCCTTAGGGTCACCACCCCATGTGCATATCTCAACAACACATACAAGTATATATGTTGAGATAACTCATGGTGCTTTTCCAATATGGGACTAAACTTTACTAGGCATGTTGAGAGCAAACTCTCTTCATGTCAAGGAGCAAGAGCACCAACAATCCCTCACATATCTCAACATATATATATGTGTCTAGGGTTGAGCGTTCCCTACAGTTACTGTCCATTTTATATTAGAATAGATGTCGCTGACGACTTGAATCTTCCCGCATGGATTAAATAACAGTGTGATACAAGAATGGACTATGCCTTGAATTCTGTACCACAATTGTAATTCTTCCCACTCGCAAAGTGTAGTTACATGTGCTTCTAGCTGTACATTAAAGGCCTTGTGCCAGCCTGGTTTCAGTGTATAATTTTGGACGTCTACAAGTTTACCCTCAAGAGACGGCCTGATATCTCTTTCCATACACTATAGGTAAGTTCTTTATTAAAGAGACATGGCTTGAAGCCTTGCGCTTCCTTGCGGTGCTACGCCGCTATGACATGGACTAAAGCCGAGGTATTACTCCTATCTGGGAACCTTATCGTAGTGTCATACTACTGCAGCATAAGGTCACAGCCTCTTTGTAGTGCCATTCCACCCAGCATGAAGCCTAAGGCTTCCTTGCGGTGTTACGTCGCAACGACATGGCTTACAAGGCCGAGGCTTTACCCCTACCTGGGTACCCCATCGTGGTGTCATGCCACTGTAATATGGGGACATCCTTCCCTTTGTAGTGCTGTCTACAACTCTTTAATTTCATTATACAGCATTAGGCTACCGGCCTATTTGCGGTGCTTCGTCGCTATGACTTGGCTTACAAAGCCGAGACATTACCCCTACCTGGGAACCTCATAGTGGAGTCATCCCACTGTAGCATGGAGTTTTACTCCTTGTAGTGCTGCGCTACCGTGCTTCCTGTAAAGCACACCAGGCATTCACTCTGTCTGAGAACTTATTAAGGCATTTAAGCCACCCTCAACACAGGATCCATTTTTCGTAGAAAATACATAGTAGACAATAGTGGTTATGGGTTCGTAACCCTTCCATGTTTCCAAGAACAAGTACCTACTGTTACCTGATAGTTTTCCAGTCAGTGGTCCTCCCTTGAACCAAAAGTTAGATGTCTAGTAGATTTCTCTTTGAACTAATAACATAAAACTTTATGGTAGGATTACAAAAACATACTATCAGAATGCCTTCAAGCCCATCTTCCCTACTGTGTCTTCAACCAGCTGACGCTTGAGGCCCTTCGTGAACGGATCCGCCAGGTTCTTCTGACTCCGAACATCGATTACTGCAATGAAACCTCTCTTGATGAGATCGTTCACTGTCCTGTGCTTTAACCGCACAGTTTTTTTCTTTCCGTTAAAGAGATCATTTGATGCCACCGCCGCAGTCTCCTGGTTGTCGCAGTATATCGAAATTATCGGTATCTGCGCTCCAACCACTGGAAGTCATACATGAGCTCCCGAAGCCATTCTGCTTCATCTGCTGCGGTATCAAGTGTAAAGAACTCAAATTCCATAGAAGACCGCGAGAGCATAGTCTGCTTCTTCGACTTCCACGATATAGCAGCTCCACCCATTGTGAAAATGAATCCACCAGTGGACCTCTCGCTCTCCAACTCTGAGCACCAGCTGGCATCACTGAAGCCTTCTACTACCGACGGATCTTCGCTGAAGTGTAGTGCATATATCTGAGTCTTCTTGAGATATCTCATAACATGCTTCACAGCTTTCTAGTGTTCAGCGCCTGGATTGCTTGTGAATCGACTCAGCATTCCTACAGTGAAAGCTATGTCAGGCCTAGTTGCAGTAGTGGCGTACATCAAACTCCCGATGATGCTAGCATACTCCAATTATCTGACGCTTTCCTTCGAGTTTGGCTCCAGCTTCTGATCACTTTGGTACGGCATATCAATAATAGGAAGATCATGACACCCGTAACGAGTGAGCATCTTCTCAATGTAATGAGATTGTGACAGTGCCAATCCAGTGTCTGTCCAGATGATCTTGAGTCCCAAGATAACGTCAGCATCCCTCAAGTCCTTCATACTGAACTTTATCGAGAGGAACTTCTTTGTCTCAGTGACACAGCTTATATCCGTACCTAGGATTAGCATATCGTCCACGTACAGAGAAACGATGACTCCTCTTCCGTCAACAAATTTAGTATAGACACACTTGTCTGTTTCACTGACCCTGTAGCCGTTTGACCTTAGAACTTTGTCAAACTTCTCATGCCACATTTTGGGAGCTTGCTTTAAGCCGTATAGAGATTTTACCAACTTGCAGACTTTGTCTTCTAGGCCTCTGACGACAAATCCTTCTGGCTGTTGCATGTAAATCTCCTCGGTCAGCTCGCCATTTAGGAATACTATTTTTACATCCATCTGGTGTATTACCAGTTTGTGTATTGCCGTAAGGGCAATTAACAATCTGATGGTTGTCATCCGTGCTACTGGAGCATATGTGTCAAAGTAGTCGATCCCCTGCTTTTGAGAAAATTCCTTGGCCACTAGCTTGGCCTTGAACTTGTCAATGGTTCCATCAGCTTTCATTTTCTTCTTGAAGATCCACTTGCATCCAATAGATTTTGCTTCTTTGGGTAAATCAACTAACACCCATGTGTTATTGGAGGTAATTGAGTCAATTTCATTGTCTATTGCCTCCTTCCAGAAGACAGCATCTCTGGTCTTCATCGCCTCATCATAGGTAAGCGGATCTGATCCACATGATAGGTGACGAAGTCATCTCCGAAGATCTTCGGCCTCCTTGCTCGCTTCGTCGACGGCTCAGCGAGTTCTGGTTCAATTGTTGTTTCTCCACCAACAACTTCATCTTGGACTACTGGCTCATATGAGATCTCAGTCTCATTTGCACCTACATCATTCTCCGAAATATCTGGAAGAATATTGTTTTTATGTCTTACAAACTTGTCTTCAAAATATTCAGCATCGCGAGATTCGATGATATGATTTGACTCAATATCAAGAAATCTTCGAGCATCACTCTTATCGGTATAACCCAAGAAGATCGCCTTCGTAGTCCTTGTCCCCAGCTTCTGAATCTTCAGATCTGGGAGCTTCACATAAGCCAGACACCCCCACAATCGAATGACATTCAAGTTAGCTCTGAATTTGAACCAGAGTTCATGAGGAGTTATATCAGAAGTTGCATAAGGCACTCTATTCAGAATGAAAGTGGTCGTTAATGCAGCTTCCCCCCAGCAGCATTTTGGAAGACCTGCAGTTAGCAGCATTGAGTTCATCATTTCTGTCAACGTTCGGTTCTTCCTCTCTGCTACTCCGTTAGATTGAGGAAAATACGGAGCAGTAGTCTCGCAGATGATTCCATGTTCTTTACAGAACGATGCGAATTCATGAGACCGATATTCTCCGCCTCGATCACTTCTCAACCTCTTGAGTTGTTGTCCAGTTTGTCGTTCAGCTGCGACCCTGAACTCCTTGAACTTCTCGAACGCTTCGTCTTTGGACTTGAGCAAGTAGACGAACGCGTACTTAGAGAAGTCATCGATGAAGGTTATGAAATACTTCATCCCGGCTTTTGCAGAGAATTGTTTGAAGTCACAGATATCAGAATGTACCAACTCCAGAAGATCTGTGCTTCGATTGACCCGATGAAAGGATTTTCTAGTGATCTTTGTCTGAGCACATACTTCACACTTCTCTACCTTACTCCCATATTTGGAGATAAGTCCTAGACTAGACATTCTGTTTATTCTTTTACAATGAACATGTCCTAGCCTATTATGCCACAACTCAAGAGAATAATCAGAAAGAGCGATTGTACATGTACAAGGCAAAACCATTACAGTTTCTGGTATTTCTCAATAAACATCGACAACGCAGCAAAACCAAGCAGATAAATTAAAGTCACATAAGATATGAATAAATGTATCTCTTTATTGATAATCATAATGGATTACAAGACTTGCAGCAGAATACAGAGTTTACAACTGATTACAAGACTCTTGAATAGCCAACTGAATGTATACACTTGCCCTTTGGGATACAACTAAATATACCGACTTCTTTACATTGAACTTGCCAATTTGGCTACAATCTCACTAGTACAACTGAGTTACACTGTTCCATACATTATGTCACGTATAGCAGAAGGCATCGTCTTGAGAGAAGAGCTTCTGCACACCCATCCGATTCATCGATGCCAAGTACTGATTCACAGGATTTCCCCAAAGCAAACACCTGTAATATTTCCTACAACGTGGGTCAGTACATCATCAATGTACTGGCGAGCGGTGCTGGCCAAACTCACCTAAGAAGACAACACTAAGTAATCATGTTATAGCACATTATTAACAGTGGTCTTTCTCGTTGCCTTAGGGTCAATTTCATGTTATAGCCGACAAGAAGTAAAGCATACAATTCTCATAGCCAACATAATTTAAAGCATGCAGTTATCACCCTTTGGTGATACTTATCCACGGTCGTATAGCCATCCATGTACATTTATAATACTTACTCTGCCTGTACAAGACATTGTTAGGAACAATATCATGATTCAATATAAATATTACCGTTCAGGTGATTCTTACCAACAGCCGACATCCTTCCCTGTATCTGAGTAATAACTTACTCTACCTGCATAAGACATCATTAGCATTGGACCTATCTATATGAAGGTCACTGGCGACACACAATCTTATATCATCTTACAGGTGAACGGCTAACTCCGAATGGGGTACGAATCCATGGAAGGTTTTCGAAACACCGTGCTACTACTTCAGCACCATGGGATTTCAGCATCCTTTCAGTGGGCGGTAGCAAGCCCCCACTGCAAGTCCTGAAATCCCGATGTCAGTACGTCAACACCATCCTTGTTCCCCCTAGGACGAACCGGGTTCCATGGCACAGGAATACCGTTCGAGGAACCACCTTGTCGACAAGTTGTTCATGACCATGCAACTATATGCAACTTATCTATGAAGAAACATATAATGCATGCTAAGGAAAACTAAGTAATAATCCATCTTTCTCATTCGTATTGCCATCTTGCCATCTTGCCTTGAGCCAACGCTCACATTATCTTCTGCCCAATCCAGGGTCTTAGTGAAATCAATATTCTACATCGGCATAGGATAATAGAATGTTGTTACCCAATCCCTTTGCCACCTCTTTGATACCATACATTCTTTCCAACCAACTCAATGTACTCACCGCCCAATTCCTGGGACTTCGTATCTGTTTAGCACACATCCATTCGGACGTAATTCAAGCATACTTACTGCCCAGTTCTTGGGTCTTAACATCTGTTTTACCATCTATTCATCGAGTCAAAGCTCGATATACTCACCGCCCAAGTATTTGGGACTTTGTCTTCACCTGTCATGTAATTCATGGCAACATCGTACAAGCATACAATTCATTTAGCCACAACAGTTTACGTTCAGGTGATTATTATCTTTCATTATCTTTCCAAATTCCATGCAAGGTGTTATTGAGCAACTCAACAAGAAACATAGCATACTCATCCTTATTTTAAGCGTGAAGCTAAAGGATCTTTGAACGGTTCAACACTACTCACATTCAAAGGACGATTCCTGCCACGATCGCATAGCCTTCCAAGCAATCCTTCGCATATTTCCAAGTCCAACAAGGCTTCATCGAACCAACCATCCAACATAAGGCATCTTGCGGGTCGGGGAACTACAATATATACCACTCAAAAAAGTTTCGTTCTCGAAACTTAAAACAAAACTCATCCCCAAAGCTTCAACCGACTTTTTATGAAACTTCTCAACAATCAACTTACACCATTTAATATTTCTCCGCAATCTCTCGATTTATTTTCAAGTAATGTGCCATCTCGTTACAGCATCCCAATTGATTCAACATAGTTTACCATCTTTTTTATCTTTCCTCCAACACTCGTGCAAATCCTTAGCACATGATAATCCCCGTGGCTTCGTTTGAATTCCGCATACCACTTAGTTGGAATCATACACATATTTTAGGTGTCCCAGAAATACATGCATTTCAACCAAGTTCAGTGATAGGGAAGACGAACGAGCTACGGTATAACTTCTCTTCCGAACATCAGTAATTCTTTTTGAGCATCTCGTATAATCCCACTTGTTTATTCAATATCCCAACCAACTAATAACACAATAGATGTTACCAATTCCAACTCAAGAAATTTTCCTCAACTGATCCAGAAATTTTCCAAAGTATTCTGACTTAGATGTATCAAGTATTCCTTTCAAGTTCATTGTCATCCATGCCACCAAAGTTGATAAATCCTATTGCCACATTTTATTTC
The DNA here is from genome assembly GCA_029216955.1 of Iris pallida. Classification (NCBI taxonomy): domain Eukaryota; kingdom Viridiplantae; phylum Streptophyta; class Magnoliopsida; order Asparagales; family Iridaceae; genus Iris; species Iris pallida. The sequence continues at coordinate 4,539,005 of JANAVB010039215.1, forward strand.
GATACCCCGATTCTCGTCGATCAAATCTTATACTCATCATCGTTCGCATCCATATACTTTGTTTGCACTCGTAACTTTATCGATCATGATTCATCCATCAAATTGTACCATCATTGCACTCTAGTAACATTTTCCTGTATAGATCAAGCCAACATATTATTCTCTCTCATAAGCAACTCTCATATCCCAGCAACATTAATCCCGAGGGTCATTTTTATTCACCTTCACTCTCGCCGATCTCGGCTACATGCATTATCCAATTCCGTCGTACACTTATCCTCAATTTTGATCCGATCAATAAAATTATTCCAACTGTCTCAAGGCACTACCATCAATTTTCGTAGCTTAATATTAATCATCCAAATCCAACCAGCTTTAGCAATTTCCAGCATTCTAACAAAGGCAACCAAATTTTGAAACCAACATGATCCGTCATCCCATCCAATATTATAACATCAAAATTTCCAATCTTCTTTCCATTCCAAAGTTTACTTTCTGATACATCTTACTCATTCCGACTATACTCATGCAACATTAATAGGGACATCCTACGATTTTCCAACAGTCAACTTAGCATTCAGTCAAGTCTCTACGGTCAGCTAATCTAAGCTAAACCAGACATTCAGCTAACTCATATGAGATGAGTAGCTATCAGGGACATACTTATCTCTTATCTTAGAGACAACCAATTCTTATTATAGGGAAAACTTTATGGTCTGACCAACTTAGGGACATGGAACACCACCCCAATCTTATGAACTTATTTCCAACACGGACAACTGAAGAACATAGCCAACCAATCTGAAACTTTAGCAACCAACCAACATTCTAGGCAACCAACCGACACTCTAGTCAACCAACCGACATCCTAAGCAACCAACCAACATTCTAGGCAACCAACCGACAATCTAGACAACCAGCCAACAATCTAGGCAACCAGCCGACATTCTAGGTAACCAGCCGACAATCTAGGCAACCAGCCAACAATCTAGGCAACCAGCCGATATTCTAGGGTCAAGTCTTTCTACCCGTATTCGGGTCATACCCAATGAAGTGTCATTCTAGACTTACCCGCAACCGACAAAATCTATCCGACAATTTTATCCAACAATCCTTTTGGTCACTTCCGAAGCTATCATATAAAACTTATCAATCGAATATCCAAACTTTCAATTTCCACTTGCATACACATAGCATCTGCTCAATTCGACTTGCATCCTCATCTCGTACTCAAATTGTCTATTCAATCGGGTCAACTATTCTGAGTCGTAATCCAACATTGTTACCTCGATAGTTTATCACTTATGATTTCTTTCCTACGGTCTCTTCGCGACATATTCAATTCCCATATTTTTATATCATCGATAGGGTCTGTACTCTCTTAACCAACAAAATAAGGCAACTACATAATCATATTTCTTCCGAGGCATCATTTATAAATTTTCTAGCACCCAACACGGTCGTCTCTTAGCAATCTACGTTAACCATCAATATTCGTTTTGCATCATCTTCTTGTGATTCCATAAGAAGATTTATTATTCATGCATCGATCCAATCTCTATGGCACCAATCATCTAGCATTTGTACTTCGATCATCCAATTGAATATGACATAACTTAATTAGCTAAGTCATAATCCCACAATTCTATATTCCACCAAACTTGTTATTCATGCGACAACATCATCTACTGACTTGGTCTATTACGTATCGCTGTACCTTGATACTTATTTGTATCCTAGCCATTCGACTCTCGTAAGGGACATCTACTCTTTCATGCATCAAGTGACAAGTACTCATTCTCTGTGCCTCAAACTAGTTAAGGTTCATAACTTGTTAATTCGGGATACATCAAATTCTCTCAAGCACAACTGTACATCATGCTAAGATCGTCTATTCCTCAAGCCCATTCTCTAACTTTTTGGTCGTTGATGCAACTCTCTGCATCTTCTAAATCATTTGCAACATCCCAATAAGCGTCTAACATTACCATCAATTCTGTCGATATCCAACATACAATTTTTTATACTCAATTCCAACATCGTTCGATATTCAATCGCTGGTTATTCTCGTAAAATCTTTCGATAGCAACACCACCCTATTGTTACCAAGCCTACAATCCTTTTACCCAACTGATCCAAGTCTTCGCCCGAATCTGAAATTTGTTTCCTTCCCAACCAAGGCATTCATTTCATATTCTCCATTCTCTTATTACCCAACATAATACAAACTGACAAGGTCTAGAGATGGTTCACCCGAACACATCAAAATCTCGCAACGGGTCATCCGAACTTAATCATCAAGGGACATTCCTAGCCGTCATGTACCAATCGTAAGCTCAGCTACGATTCGATACCACCCTATACCTTATAGGTAAAACAATCACAGAATCATAAACACATCAAGGGTCAAGGGACATCTTATCATGACGAGGGTATATGTAATATACCACTCAGAGCTCAAGCCATTCCTGACACAATACTCCCTCACACCAAACCAACGTCCAACATGGACTATCCATCCTTCAGTGGTTATGCTGACCACAATACCGACTCAAGATTCTGTCGATTCCCATTCACTGAAATCCATGCACATTCTGTTCCAACATACCAAGCCATCACCCACGGTCGATTGCTGCATAACAATCGACTTCAATAAATCCCACACATAAGACATCCAGCATACATCACAAACTTATTATCGTATCGCATCATTGTTATTTTTTTGGTATCTTTTAGAAATTCAACAAAGCACACATATCACAGCCCACATATTTAGACTTATTGTATGGAACACCCAGTGAGCAACTAGAAAGATCAATGGACTTTCAGTCAAGGGAACAACATAGAATAGTTTGGAAGCAATACAAAATAATCGCAGAAGCATTATGAGTCATCATAGAGGCAACTTTGATTTCATCGCGGAAGCAACTTTGAGTATTCGCGGAAGCAACTTTGATTCACCGTGGAAGCAACTTTTGAATAATCGCGAAAGCAATCTTTGAATCATCGCGGAAGCAGCTTAGAATCATCTTAGTAGCAACATTGATTCGAAACAAATCGAATCGGAATCCAAGGACGTAAAGCCGTGCTCTGATACCATTATGTCACGCCCCGATCCCGGAGGATCGAAAACTAGCCACTGGACGTGATGCCATACAAGTCTAGATTGCACATGTACAAAGCAAAACCATTACAGTTTCTGGTATTTCTTAATAAACATCGACAACGCAGCAAAACCAAGCAGATAAATTGAAGTCACATAAGATATGAAGAAATGTATCTCTTTATTGATAATCATAATGGATTACAAGTCTTGCAGCGGAATACAAAGTTTACAACTGATTACAAGACTCTTGAATAGCCAACTGAATGTATACACTTGCCCTTTGGGCTACAACTGAATATACCAACTTCTTTACATTAAACTTGCCAATTTGGCTACAATCTCACTGGTACAACTGAGTTACACTGTTCCATATATTATGTCACGTATAGCAGAAGGCATCGTCTTGAGAGAAGAGCTTCTGTACACCCATCCGATTCATCGATGCCAAGCACTGATTCATAGGATTTCCCCCAAGCAAACACCTGCAATATTGCCCACAACGTGGGTCAGTACATCATCAATGTACTGGCGAGCGGTGCTGGCCCAACTCACCTAAGAAGACAACACTAAGTAATCATGTTATAGCACATTATTAACATTGGTCTTTCTCGTTGCCTTAGGGTCAATTTCATGTTATAGCCGACAAGAAGTAAAGCATGCAATTCTCATAGACAACATAATTTAAAGCATGCAGTTATCACCCTTTGGTGATACTTACCCACGGTCGTATAGCCATCCATGTAAATTTATAATACTTACTCTGCCTGTATAAGACATTGTTAGGAACAATATCATGATTCAATATAAATAACACCGTTCAGGTGATTCTTACCAACAGCCGACATCCTTCCCTGTATCTGAGTAATAACTTACTCTGCCTGCATAAGACATCATTAGCATTGGACCTATCTATATGAAGGTCACTGGCGACACGCCATCTTGGATCATCTTACAGGTGAACGGCTAACTCTGAATAGGATGCGAATCCATGGGAGGTTTCCGAAACACCGTGCTACTACTTCAGCACCATGGGATTTCAGCGTCCTTTCAGTGGGCGGTAGCAAGCCCCCACTGCAAGTCTTGAAATCCCGATGTTAGTACGTCAACACCATCCTTGTTCCCCCTAGGACGAACCGGGTTCCATGGCCCAGGAATACCGTTCGAGGAACCACCTTGTCGACAAGTTGTCCATGACCATGCAACTATATGCAACTTATCTATGAAGAAACATATAACGCATGCTAAGAAAAACTAAGTAATAATCCATCTTTCTCATTCGTATTGCCATCTTGCCATCTTGCCTTGAGCCAACGCTCACATTATCTTCTACCCAATCTAGGGTCTTAGTGAAATCAATATTCTACATCGGCACAGAATAATAGAATGTTGTTACCCAATCCCTTTGCCACCTCTTTGATACCATACATTCTTTCCAACCAACTCAATGTACTCACCGCCCAATTCCTGGGACTTCGCATCTGTTTAGCACACATCCATTCGGACGTAATTCAAGCATACTCACTGCCCAGTTCTTGGGTCTTAACATCTGTTTTACCATCTATTCATCGAGTCAAAGCTCGATATACTTACCGCCCAAGTATTTGGGACTTTGCCTTCACCTGTCATGTAATTTATCGCAACATCGTACAAGTATACAATTTATTTAGCCACAACAGTTTAGGTTCAGGTGATTATTATCTTTCATTATCTTTCCAAATTCCATGCAAGGTGTTATTGAGCAACTCAACAAGAAACATAGCATACTCATCCTTATTTTAAACGTGAAGCTAAAGGATCTTTGAAGGTTTCAACACTACTCACATTCAAAGGACGATTTCTGCCACGATCGCATAGCCTTCCAAGCAATCCTTCGCATATTCCCAAGTCCAATAAGGCTTCATCGAACCAACCATCCAACATAAGGCATCTTGCGGGTCGGAGCACTACAGTCGTCATCTTCATACAGCTTTCCCAAGGACTCCCAGATATCCCTGGCAGAAGGATTCTTGGAGTATGACTCTGCTAGGGAGTCCTCCATTGCATTCAGAATCAATAGCCTACAAAGACTATTGTCCTTTCTCCATTTGGTCAATTAAGCAGCAATGACATCTGCTGTACCACCTTCTGGAGTCGTAGGTCCTTCTGGAATCGTTGGTTCAGTCTCAATCAGCACATGGTCGACGTCCACCAGTTGTAGATTGAGGGTGATTTTTCTCTTCCATATTTGAAAGTGTTCTCCGTCGAACTTTTTCAGTTTGTTAAAGCTGGTATCGGGGAGAGAGGCACGAGAGTTTTCCATTATGCTGGTCTAGCTTTGAGATTGTTAAGACCGGGGCACAATATTATCAATGAAAAATCAAATGAAATAGTTGTAAGAACAACGTTCCAATGCAACACTTCTATGAAGGTGCACAACCAGAGATCCTATAACGATTCTGGAATACGAAAATCTAAGAAGATTTCGTATACATAGCAAACGATAGCAGTGCTTCTAAAAAGAAGATGCTGGCCGAATTGCGAAAGGCAGCAGTAAAGGTGACAGACGAAAGATGGAAGGTGGTGGCCTGCTGGGGTGTCAAAAACACCAGTGCTCAAAGCTAGATCCGCCCATATGGTCAGCTTCCAGGAACCAGCAAGTTCAAATGAACTCTGGAACGCTCTAGAAAATTGCTCTAAGACGGACTGCTCGAAACGATGACGGACTTCGGTTGCACGAGGAAGGACACGGTGCGCAGCAGCTCTCTCTTCTCTCTTCGTGAATTTCTGAAGTCTTAGAATTCCTCAGAGAGATTAGACATATATAAAGAATCGAAAGTTCGAGTTAATAGTATTATGGTTTCTCCTACAGACAAGGAGGAATTTGCTAAACAAATTGATGAACTTCTTCGATTAAAACTAATACAAAAAAGCTATAGTACTCATTCATCTCCAGCTTTCTTAGTTCGGAATCATGCTGAGATAAAAAGAGGAAAGGCTAGAATGGTTATCAATTATCGTAAGCTTAATAGCTATACAAAGTTTGATGGTTATTTTATCCCCTCTGCTGAAAATCTTATTAGGCAGATACAGGGAGCTAAGTTTTATAGTAAGTTTGATGCCAAGTCTGGTTTCTGGCAACTCAAGCTAGCTGATAAAACTTCCATTGAGCTAACAGCATTCAGCTGTCCTCAGGGACATTTTGAATGGCTAGTTATGCCATTTGGTTTAAAAAACGCTCCATAAATATTCCAGAAATGGATGAATTCTATCTTTGGACATCTTGACTTTGTTGTAGTCTATATTGATGATATTCTTGTATTCTCAAAAACTGCTGATGAACACAAAGATCATTTATTACAAGTTGCCAAACTATTACTAGATAATGGCATTATTCTTAGTCCTAAGAAGATTGAATTATTTAAGAAAGAAATTGATTTCTTAGATAAAGTAATTAAAAATGGGCAGTTAGAACTGCAACAACATATTTATACAAAAATAAAGGACTTTCCTGAAGACTTCAAAACTTTGAAGGAACTTCAGAGCTTTTTAGGATTACTTAATTATGGTAGAAAGTTTATACCCCATCTTTCTGCTAGAGTTAAGAAATTACAAGATAAGTTAGCAGCTGAACAAGCTAAATATAAAACAGTAACTGGGCGTCCCAGCACGAGGCGAGGCGTTGCAGCTGTTTCTGCGTGCGGCGCGCAGCTCTCAGCCCGTGCGATAGAATCTGCCGCAACTCGTGCCAATTTCGAACCCCCCCCCCCCCCCGACCGAGCGGGAGGTTGGGCGCGTTTTCCCCAAAAATGACAAGCTCCTCAAGCACTTTGGTACCCCGGAGTCAGCCCAACAATAAAACTGCAAATCTATTATAGGGGAAAGCGAGTTGAGCTGAAATTTGTCAGAGCCAGAGTAGTAAATAAAGATCTGCTGGTGTTCTTAGTAAGTATTTTCTCTTTTCTTTTTACTTTCTTTTAAATTATGTTTAAGTAAATAAGTGTTCTTGAGTATGGATCTATGGTAGCTAGTTAATCTAACAAGAATAACGCTAAGATGTGTGCAGTAGCTCTTACGCTTTGATGTAGGAAACGAAACAAAGCTGTGCTTTAATTCTGTGAAGCGGTAGTTCAGGCTTGTGGTCGTATGTTCAAAGCCAAACCCTGCCAGAAAACCACGGTAGTTTCTGGACAAGGTTTCAGGAACGTAGGGGAACTATGTCAAGCCGCAGAATTAAGGGTCAAAACGAGTAATAGCAGAGATCTTAGAATATTTTTGTTATATTTACTAGAGCCTACCATAGCTCATACTCAAGAACGACTCCTCACCATGGGAGATAACATTGAGGCGAAAGCCGAATATAGGGTTACAGCGAATAACCATCGCTGTCCTTATAACCTGACAGGATATGAACATTTGGTTCATCTTCCTTCTCAGGACAACCATGACAATGGAATATACAATTTCATTGTTGACACCCTAGTTACCATGAATAGCAACATGCATGATGACATGCATACTATCCGAAAGGATGTAGTCGATATGATTAGTACCATACACACAATTCATACAGATGTAATTAATGTTGGACGAGAAATTGTCTAGGAAAAATTCCTATGGACGTTGATTCTGCTACTAGTAAACCAGCTAGAATTGTAGGCCAACCACTTGTAGTCCAAAGAAGTCGTTGGGCTACTAACATCAATATGATGAAACTTTCTTCTAAGAAAACAAACACTATTTCCCCAGAAGAAATTGATGAAAGCTTTTATAGGACTTTCATTAGGTTGCAGCAACAGGAACTATCAGGAGATATTGATAGTAAACCTGTATATACATATTACGAACAGCATGCTAAAGCAATTGACTTCTTCAAATGGAAATATGCTGAGAGTTCTGATTCAGACTCAACAGTTAGCGACACTGAACCTCTCTTTGTTCGCACCAATGAAGAAGGACAAAGTAGTAATGATACTTTAAATGTTGAGGCAGAATCACATTTAAATCCTACAACTATACCTCCTAATCCAGAGGTTATTATGAGGGATTCAAAATTTATTTTAGGTGAACCCTCCCCTTATACTTCTAAATCTAGAGAATAAAGGCGTAAAGATTGGAATAAGTTTAATCTTTCTAGGCAATCATACCAACAGGATAAAAGATATTTATCTGATGGTTTGATTTTAAATCTTGAAAATGTTCCACATAAACAAATTGGAGAATATATCTCTAATTGGTTACAGAAAATACAAGGGATGTCATATTTTTTACCTGCTGATATAACTACTGAAGGTTATATTCAGTATGCTACCAGCCATTGGCAAGGTGATATAATAGCATGGTTAAGAAATTATGAAATACAAAATCCTCAAACCATAGAAACATTAAAAGCAAGTCTAGATAAATTTGCAGCACTTGAAGAAATAATTAAACAACTTCTTGCTGATTTTACGGGAGAAGTATCCCAAGCCACAAAAAATTATAACAACATATTACATAAAATGATGTTGTGTGATATCTGTATGCTGGAAGAATTTGTATCCAAGTATATTGGATTAATTTTCCATTTAACTGACAATAGGGAAAAAGAATTCTGGATGGAAGGATTCTTTACTAAAATTCCCTATCCTTGGAATAATATTATTAAGACAAGATATGATGATCTCCGTGGTGGTATGAATGGTCTTCATACTACTGGCATGCTTAAAAAAGCATGTATGCGAACCATGGAAGAAACTTGCGAGCAAGCTAAAGCTGCATCCCAGATGAATAAATTCATCAAAAACTCGGTACTTGGTTACAGATGCTGTAATAAGTATGACGAGGATATATAAAGAATCGAAAGTTCGAGTTAATAGTATTATGGTTTCTCCTACAGACAAGGAGAAATTTGCTAAATAAATTGATGAACTTCTTCGATTAAAACTAATACAAAAAAGCTATAGTACTCATTTATCTCCAGCTTTCTTAGTTCGGAATCATGCTGAGATAAAAAGAGGAAAGGCTAGAATGGTTATCAATTATCGTAAGCTTAATAGCTATACAAAGTTTGATGGTTATTTTATCCCCTCTGCTGAAAATCTTATTAGGCAGATACAGGGAGCTAAATTTTATAGTAAGTTTGATGCCAAGTCTGGTTTCTGGCAACTCAAGCTAGCTGATAAAACTTCCATTGAGCTAACAGCATTCAGCTGTCCTCAGGGACATTTTGAATGGCTAGTTATGCCATTTGGTTTAAAAAACGCTCCACAAATATTCCAGAAATGGATGAATTCTATCTTTGGACATCTTGACTTTGTTGTAGTCTATATTGATGATATTCTTGTATTCTCAAAAACTGCTGATGAACACAAAGATCATTTATTACAAGTTGCCAAACTATTACTAGATAATGGCATTATTCTTAGTCCTAAGAAGATTGAATTATTTAAGACAGAAATTGATTTCTTAGGTAAAGTAATTAAAAATGGGCAGTTAGAACTGCAACAACATATTTATACAAAAATAAAGGACTTTCCTGAAGACTTCAAAACTTTGAAGGAACTTCAGAGCTTTTTAGGATTACTTAATTATGGTAGAAAGTTTATACCCCATCTTTCTGCTAGAGTTGAGAAATTACAAGATAAGTTAGCAGCTGAACAAGCTAAATATAAAACAGTAACTGGAGAACAACCTAGGAAATGGGACACTAGTAAAATTTCTATTTCTCTCTCATCTTCTGAAAAGGAAGAAATTTCAAAAATTAAGGATCTGGTTAAAGACCAAAAAATCCTTTACTTTTCTTTAGACGATGAAAAAATTGTCTTGCAAACTGATGCCTCTGACTATTTTTGGTGTCACTCCCCGATCCTGGAATACGTATTTTAATACGTAAACCGATAAATTGTATTTACCTTGTATTTATACTATATTTATTATGCTGTCTTTCTTCATGCATTTTCCAAAAATATTCGACAAAATATTATTTCCTAATTTATTTTCTGCATTTGGGCCTACAGTTCTGGCTCATTTGGGTAACCTATTCTTGGTTCACCAATGGTTCATCATGAACCCTTTGGTTCATCATGAACCCATGGGTCCAAGATCTATATATATAACTCATTCTCTCTCCTCTCATTTACTTCCTCTCATTTATTTCCTCCACCAACCAAATATTTCTTCCATCAACCAAGGCAAGTACCAACTTGCTCAAGAGATGGATCCATAAATGTTGTTGATGTTTTCTTACAAAATTACTTGTCAAAATATGTTCTTCTCCTTATTTTATACTAGTTTAGAACTTGAAGTTTTCCATTTTGAAGCTTTAATTTTTGCAGATCTAGGTTTTAACCATTTTCGGATCTTCTTGGTTTTGATCTAGCAAACTTCATTATTTTCAAGTTTTGATGGTTCCATGTTGTAGAAAATTTTGTTCTACCCCATTTTGACCTGAGGAAGTTCCGATTTGGGCTCCGGATGAAGGTTTTGTGTAGCTTGGAAGCCATGGTTGCTTGGCTCCTCTTCTCGGACGAGTGGAGAAGAAGAGCAGTACTTGACCGCATGAATCTTCATGCGGCAAGTCTCTGGTCGCATGGCCTTTCCAGCCGCATGAGATTCGAGCTCAGCCGCATGGAAAGTCCTTCCTAGCCGCATAAGACTTGCTTGAGTACTTGACCGCATGAATCTTCATGCGGCAAGTAATTGAGCCGCATAGCCTTGTTCAGACTCAACCGCATGAGCCCATGTTATCTTGAGTCGCATGGACTTCATGCGGCTAGCTTTCAGCCGCATAAGTTCTTTTTGCACCCAGCCGCATATGCGCTACTGTTTTGGGTCGCATAAGGCCCATCCATCATCCAGCCGCATATGTATCGTCCATGCTCAGCCGCATAGGACTTCATCTGATCGCAGCCGCATACGCTGACACCCCTTCGTCCGTATGAACCCGCCTTTCCAGCCGCATGCGCCTTGGGGCTCCCTGAGCCGCATGAGCGTGTAGTCCCAGCAGCATGAACCAGTATTGACCCGGCCGCATGGACTCACTCCCCCTGAGCCGCATGGACTTTTGTGCCCTATATTGTTACCTTATTATTATTATTATTATATATATATATATATATTATATGCCCATTTTATATCCTTACGCCTTTTGTCCCGAGCATGATATGAGCACTAATGTGACCCGGAGAACAAAGTGTTCCTACCTGATACATGTACCTGAATGTTCCAGTTCTTGTTCATGCTCGACAAATGACTCGTAACTCCACGTGGCGTATTTGCAATGATACATTACACTAAGGAGGGTAGAACATGTTGACATACTGATTGACATGGATCCTCTTTGGGGTACTCGTACTAAAGTACGACTTTAGGAGGATAATCATGCAGGCCACAGCATGAAAATCCAAGATTTTACCTAGGATTAAATTAGGCAACTAAATATAATAGATGCATGGGGAGGGCAAAATCCCGAGATCGTGTTACACCAGCCGTCTTGAGATACTGTCTTGACGCGCCGGCTGGTCTCCACGGATACTGTGTCATCTGCAACGAGTGGATGACTGTATCCGATTAATTCCTGCTACATATTATATGTTTTAGCAAGGTGGCCTTGCGAGGGACCTGTGCTCAATCATACCTGTCTACGCGAACCCCTGGGTGGGCTAGCCTTGCTGGAAAGATACGATCTGAGGATTTCTACATAACATGATGCGAGGATAACCTCGTCCCACTAGAAACTCATAGACTTGATTGGCCGTGAAAATGACTTGCTTGTATCCTATTACCTTCCGTGAGTAACTGAGGGAAGCGGACTGTCATGGTACGTGATCCAACCCATGTTCTTGTTTGATTGTTGGGTTGGTTATCGTGCTAGTCATTTAATCGACAAGGTCGATCAAGTTTATAACGTAAATGTTCAGGTATGAACAATTCTTGTAATAAACTAACTTCAGCTCCTGTGTCAAGGAGTGCATGAATAGTTAGTTCCTTATAACCAGGAGTACAAATGGTTAAAGGAATATAAATATGACCTTGGGGAAAAGTCTTAAGATCAAGAGTTGTTTTGATCATTAATTAAGACAAATCAGACCTATTTTCCCTAATAGGGGGTAATGCATTAGGTACGACTAGATTATTATCTCTCCTAATATTTTTATTCATTAGAAGACTAGTCCTGCCTTCCATGATTTCCAAATCCCTGATATTCATGGTCTTTTTAAAACATATAAGTTTTCTTTTCGGTTACTTCCGAAAGATTTTGATAATGATTGCTTATTAGGAATGGATAATCTTCGCAATTATCCAGCAGATTGAGAGTACAGCGGAAGAGTAAAACAAGCACACAAATTACAAGAGCACTCAGAAAACACTCAAAAGCAAAGATTACAAACTTTGTTGCCCTTCAATACACACAAAGCCCTCAATATATAGGCCCAAGGGTCAGTTAGCTCTTGAGAGGAGTGCCGGGGTTGACTCGGGAGCATCAGGAAGGTTCCGTCGCTTGAACCCGAGGTATTTTGATGGCACGGAGGATGCCATCACTGCGGATGCATGGATTCAAGACATCGAAGCCATTCTTGTGGCAGCCAAGGTTCCAGATGATGAGAAGGTTTATGGATAACGTACAGGTCTTTTCGATATTATCGTCATCAAGACTTATAGAAAAGTCGGGATGAATATTAATACCAAATAACCTATTAACTAAGTTCGATTTAGCACCTCCAATAATACTATTTAGAGGGCTATTGATGATACGTTCATCCATACATACAACTAGTATAGGCGTATCAATTCCTGTTCTAAAAAGACCAGTTATTTTTAACTGAATCAACCCAATATGTAGATATCGCATTTTTGGGTATTTCTTTTTTAATTTTTCAATTTTCTTTCTATCTAAAAGACAAATAGAAGAAAAATCTTCTCCACCTCGTAGTTCTATATTTCCTTGCATTCTTTCAAAAATATAGGTATGTTTGTTTAAAAATCTAGACTGAAATGATATAGGTTTATAAACTTCTTTTTTATCAGAATGAGGAATAGCTTCTTTAAGCTTTTCCAAATCTTCATCAGTAATTTCGAATTGCTCACCTTCACTTTGTTGTAGGCTAGAATTCGAAGTTTCTTCTGAAGTTAGCTTATTCATATAGATTCTGAATTCATAGTAATGTTCTTCAGGGTCTCTTCTGTCAGAACTAATACTAGAACTAGAACCTGGTTGAGGAACAGTTTTAGACGGAAGGGATTCTTCCACCATAGGTAGATCCTCATATTTATGTATTACAAGTAACCCAAGAGGGTCACCACGGTGAATAATATAATCACCCTCATAAACTGTATTCTTAACAGTGATACATACATTATGTCTTGACACCGGTTCAATAAAATCCTGTGTCAAAAGTATACCTTTATTAGTATGTAAAGGAACACTATGGATAATACCATAATATCCAAGAGGTATAAATATCCTTAGACCAAGACGTATCTCGGCACTACGGTATCTTTTAATACAAACATCTTATTTAGCGTATAAAGTATATCCTGCAGAAATCCCTTCTTTAATAGGGAGGATAGCTTTATCATCTAAAAGAGTGATGCGAACCTGATTATAGGTTTTATTTATTGTATTCATATTAATCTTGAGATGTTCTATAGCGCTACTGAGATCCTCAACATCTGAAGAGTTATCTTCTCCAGAGGAGTCATCTATAGACTCAATCTCATAGATAGAGGAAGCAGAATTATCACTACTAACCTCATCAATGGTACCAATATGAATACCATAGTCTTCTATATCTGTTATTATTACACTATGTATGTTTTCAGGACATTCATTGGCGAAGTGTCCTTCCTTGTTGCACTTAAAACATTTACATCCTTTTTTAAACTTTTTTCGCTTAATAAATTTCCTTTTACGGAAATTTTTTTCTGTTTTAAACTTCTTTTTGAAGTTAGGTTGCCATTTCTTCCGAGTAATTTTCCATTTTTTTCTGCTAATGGTTTTACCCTTTTTCCATGACCTTTTCCATTTTGATTGTTTCCAAGTAGGGGGACATCCAAACTGGAAATTAATATCCTCGTCATACTTATTACAGCATCTGTAACCAAGTACCGAGTTTTTGATGAATTTATTCATCTGGGATGCAGCTTTAGCTTGTTCGCAAGTTTCTTCCATGGTTCGCATACATGCTTTTTTAAGCATGCCAGTAGTATGAAGACCATTCATACCACCACGGAGATCATCATATCTTGCCTTAATAATATTATTCCAAGGATAGGGAATTTTAGTAAAGAATCCTTCCATCCAGAATTCTTTTTCCCTATTGTCAGTTAAATGGAAAATTAATCCAATATACTTGGATACAAGTTCTTCCAGCATACAGATATCACACAACATCATTTTATGTAATATCTTGTTATAATTTTTTGTGGCTTGGGATACTTCTCCCGTAAAATCAGCAAGAAGTTGTTTAATTATTTCTTCAAGTGCTGCAAATTTATCTGGACTTGCTTTTAATGTTTCTATGGTTTGAGGATTTTGTATTTCATAATTTCTTAACCATGCTATTATATCACCTTGCCAATGGCTGGTAGCATACTGAATATAACCTTCAGTAGTTATATCAGCAGGTAAAAAATATGACATCCCTTGCATTTTATGTAACCAATTAGAGATATATTCTCCAATTTGTTTATGTGGAACATTTTCAAGGTTTAAAATCAAACCATCAGATAAATATCTTTTATCCTGTTGGTATGATTGCCTAGAAAGATTAAACTTATTCCAATCTTTACGCCTTTCTTCTCTAAATTTAGAAGTATAAGGGGAGGGTTCACCTAAAATAAATTTTGAATCCCTCATAATAACCTCTGGATTAGGAGGTATAGTTGTAGGATTTAAATGTGGTTCTGCCTCAACATTTAAAGTATCATTACTACTTTGTCCTTCTTCATTGGTGCGAACAAAGAGAGGTTCAGTGTCGCTAACTGTTGAGTCTGAATCAGAACTCTCAGCATATTTCCATTTGAAGAAGTCAATTGCTTTAGCATGCTGTTCGTAATATGTATATACAGGTTTACTATCAATATCTCATGATAGTTCCTGTTGCTGCAACCTAATGAAAGTCCTATAAAAGCTTTCATCAATTTCTTCTGGGGAAATAGTGTTTGTTTCCTTAGAAGAAAGTTTCATCATATTGATGTTAGTAGCCCAACGACTTCTTTGGACTACAAGTGGTTGGCCTGCAATTCTAGCTGGTTTACTAGTAGCAGAATCAACGTCCATAGGAATTTTTCCTAGACTTTTTAGGTCATTTTTTACTTGAACAATTTCTCGTCCAACATTAATTACATCTGTATGAATTGTGTGTATAGTACTAATCATATCGACTACATCCTTTCGGATAGTATGCATGTCATCATGCATGTTGCTATTCATGGTAACTAGGGTGTCAACAATAAAATTGTATATTCCATTGTCATGGTTGTCCTGAGAAGGAAGATGAACCAAATGTTCATATCCTGTCAGGTTATAAGGACAGCGATGGTTATTCGCTGTAACCCTATATTCGGCTTTCGCCTCAATGTTATCTCCCATGGTGAGGAGTCGTTCTTGAGTATGAGCTATGGTAGGCTCTAGTAAATATAACAAAAATATTCTAAGATCTCTGCTATTATTCGTTTTGACCCTTAATTCTGCGGCTTGACATAGTTCCCCTACGTTCCTGAAACCTTGTCCAGAAACTACCGTGGTTTTCTGGCAGGGTTTGGCTTCGAACATACGACCACAAGCCTGAACTACCGCTTCACAGAATTAGAGCACAGCTTTGTTTCGTTTCCTACATCAAAGCGTAAGAGCTACTGCACACATCTTAGCGTTATTCTTGTTAGATTAACTAGCTACCATAGATCCATACTCAAGAACACTTATTTACTCAAACATAATTTAAAAAAAAGTAAAAAGAAAAGAGAAAATACTTACTAAGAACACCAGCAGATCTTTATTTACTACTCTGGCTCTGATACCAGATTGAGAGTACAGCAGATCTTTATTTACTACTCTGGATATTATGGTATTATCCATAGTGTTCCTTTACATACTAATAAAGGTATACTTTTGACACAGGGTTTTATTGAACTGGTGTCAAGACATAATGTATGTATCACTGTTAAGAATATAGTTTATGAGGGTGATTATATTATTCACCGTGGTGACCCTCTTGGGTTACTTGTAATACATAAATATGAGGATCTACCTATGGTGGAAGAATCCCTTCCGTCTAAAACTGTTCCTCAACCAGGTTCTAGTTCTAGTATTAGTTCTGACAGAAGAGACCCTGAAGAACATTACTATGAATTCAGAATCTATATGAATAAGCTAACTTCAGAAGAAACTTCGAATTCTAGCCTACAACAAAGTGAAGGTGAGCAATTCGAAATTACTGATGAAGATTTGGAAAAGCTTAAAGAAGCTATTCCTCATTCTGATAAAAAAGAAGTTTATAAACCTATATCATTTCAGTCTAGATTTTTAAACAAACATACCTATATTTTTGAAAGAATGCAAGGAAATATAGAACTACGAGGTGGAGAAGATTTTTCTTCTATTTGTCTTTTAGATAGAAAGAAAATTGAAAAATTAAAAAAGAAATACCCAAAAATGCGATATCTACATATTGGGTTGATTCAGTTAAAAATAACTGGTCTTTTTAGAACAGGAATTGATACGCCTATACTAGTTGTATGTATGGATGAACGTATCATCAATAGCCCTCTAAATAGTATTATTGGAGGTGCTAAATCGAACTTAGTTAATAGGAGAGATAATAATCTAGTCGTACCTAATGCATTACTCCCTATTAGGGAAAATAGGTTTGATTTGTCTTAATTAATGATCAAAACAACTCTTGATCTTAAGACTTTTCCCCAAGGTCATATTTATATTCCTTTAACCATTTGTACTCCTGGTTATAAGGAACTAACTATTCATGCACTCCTTGACACAGGAGCTGAAGTTAGTTTATTACAAGAATTGTTCATACCTGAACATTTACGTTATAAACTTGATCGACCTTGTCGATTAAATGACTTCATGGGACGACAAATATCAGTAGAGTTTGGAGCTATTGTTGATATCCAAATCCCTGATATTCATGGTCTTTTTAAAACATATAAGTTTTTTTTTCGGTTACTTCCGAAAGATTTTGATAATGATTGCTTATTAGGAATGGATAATCTTCGCAATTATCTCCCTTTTAATCATCATTATTTTGACATTGATGGACGCTCTATTCCTCGCGTACCAGCGCAACTTGCGCTCCTGGCGCACCTCGTGCAATCGTGCAACCTGGGTGCGCAAGTGGCTCGTGCAACGAGCGCAACTTAAGCGCACTATGCGCCTTGCGCAACAAGCGCAACTTAAGCGCACTATGCGCCTAGTGACGAACTGACGTGCTAAGTGCAAAGTGCGCCAACAAAACGCCTCATGAGCCCGAGTTCGTGTCCGTGTCCGAGTCCGAGTCCGAGTCCGAGTCGCTTAGCCCCTACGGGGCTTAGCCCCAATGGAAATTAATTTCCCAAGAGCAAAAAGCATGAATGCTTTCCTTGGAGCCTTATTCTTACCTCCTAGTAAAATCACCCACATGATTTCCTCCTTAGGATCACCACCCCATGTGCATATCTCAACAACACATACAAGTATATATGTTGAGATAACTCATGGTGCTTTTCCAATGTGGGACTAAACTTTGCTAGGCATGTTGAGAGCAAACTCTCTTCATGTCAAGGAGCAAGAGCACCAACATAAACCTCATGTTCGCCATTGACCTCGTTGCCATCCACTTCATGCAATAACCAATTGTCATCTTCACATTCCAAATTGTGCCACCTCCTTGAAATTTCACTCAACTTGTCACTACTTAATTCTTCGTCAAATCTTAAATTTCGAGAACAAAATTTTTCTTACATGTATATGATGTAAATCCCCATCCCAAAATATATAGAATTCATAGATTTAAAACTTATAGGCTTTGTAATCTCTCTTACAAACCGGTAAATGTAATAATTAATTACAGACAAAAAATATTTACTTAATACAAAGAGTTATAAAGATATAAATATTATTTTTTATTAATAAGTAAAATAAATTATTTAGATATAAATAGATGTATAATAATAGGGAGTATATCTGATGTCCCAATTGTGTCACATTTCCTATTACATGTGGACCATGGAAGTAGATAAGTGAATGGTGGCTCAAATGTAATAGGAAGGGAACAAAATTGGGACAGAATAAATGGAATAGCAAATCTGCTCCCATAATAATACTGGATAATCTAAAGTACTCCCAATCCATATATATCCATTAATTAAAGATATCATAAAACAAAATCTTCTGGCCTAATCCTAAATTAACTAGGATCTCCTAAGTTAAGCTAATGCTAGCAAAGCAAAGCAAAGCAAATCCTATCCTTTAAAGTCAAATCCTAATCCTTAAGTTTTCTTTTAAAGCTCAACCCTATCTTAAGGCCATCTCCAATGGGGATTTCTAAAATTGTGTTTCTATCCTACTTGTAATTATACTTTATAAAATTTTCTAGCCTAGTTGGTAGAGTTCCTACATAGAAGTTGCTTACACAAAAAATACTCTCCAATGATTTTTCATTTCTTATTTTCAGGAATAAAAGGGTAGGTAAATGAATACTATAATTTGTTCTTTTTTAATATATACAAATATTTTAGTGGGCATATCTAATTTCCAAGAAGCCTATTTTCCCACAGCTGGAAAAAAAAAAATCGATTCCCTTCGAATTATTTGTATTTTTCATTTGAATAGACAGTGTTTAGTCATGTTTGTGTTAGTCGTATGGGTCCAAGCCATCAAGTTTGAACTGGGATCGGATCCCAATCGGATTCTGATCCTAGTTGGGTTGGGTTGTGTTCAGGGACCTGGGTCCAGTTAGGTCAGGTCGTTTCAGGCCCAATCAAGTCGGATCTATATCGAGTCCATATGGCATCAGGCCAAGTCGGATCCAGTTTGATATAGACGAGTCGGATCCAACATGTCGTGTCATGCATCGGATTCAGGCCTATCTAATTCAAATAAACATAAAAAAATAAAATAAAATAAAAACTAGAAAACAATCCATTAAATGGGTTCAAACTTAGGTCTCCTAGTTAATAATACATGTCTTAAACACTATAACATGATTTGTTTATTAAAACAAAGAATATAACTTTTAACCTAAAATAAATAAATAATATTAAAAAATAATTTTATTTCAAACTTAAGAATATAAATTTTTATGAATTTGATTTATAGAAATATGCAATTTTCAGCTATATTGTAGTCTATCTACCAAACTGTCCCTAACAAAATAAAATAGACTTATAGGGAACGAATTAATATAAACGTAGTAAAAATATTTCCATCGGTATTAGCAAGTACCAAACATCTCCTAGTACTATCTATAGTAGGGTCGGCCTAAAGGGTTGGATTGTCTGAGTTAATTTTGGTTGTTCCTTGACTTTTATTGTGTATATATCCATCCTAGAGGATCAACTACAATTTCGATCATGCAGGTCACTCTAGCAAGAGTTGTCCAAACACGAAATCTTAATAATTTTTTCATTATTTTTCTTCCTTTATCTCTTTTGGGGATCGGTTGAGTTACTATTTACTAATTAGAACGCTCTCTAAATCTGAAACACCACTTGACTTTCTAACATTTATCAAGTGTGGACAAGAATTAATTACAGCTTTCAAATACTATAAATTTATTCTACTATATAATGCAAAAAGTAGGTTTCACTGTAAATTTTTCTCTCTCCAAAATACCCTTTATTATATTTACTAATTAAAATTAATAATTAATAAGGAGTATCTAGGTAAAAAGAAGAGTAGTCATTTGGTATTTCTAGTATCTAAAAATGAGATATTGAAAAA
The DNA here is from genome assembly GCA_029216955.1 of Iris pallida. Lineage (NCBI taxonomy): Eukaryota > Viridiplantae > Streptophyta > Magnoliopsida > Asparagales > Iridaceae > Iris > Iris pallida. Next base: position 4,559,008 of record JANAVB010039215.1, read on the forward strand.
TGAACTTTGTTTAACATCATTCATTTATTGAAAAATGAATAAATTTTAACTACAAGTATCTTTAAATCGTTCTAATAATAAATACGTGCAACCTAAGTGCATATACGCTAGTTTTAATTAAAGCAAAAATATAGCAATTTAAACCATTCCTACTGTTATCCTCTTAGTCAAAACAAAAGTGCTATTTGGCTCCCAAAATATTTGGGTGATGCCGTCTCCCATTATATGACGTATGACATTATTGCTGACATGACAAAATTTAACATTAAAATTAATATTAAATTAACATATAATTAACATTAACATTAACCTTAACATTAAAATTAACCTTAACATTAAAATTAACATTAAAATAATATTAATCTTAATATTAAAATTAATATTAACATTAATATTAATATAAATATTAACATTAAAATAAATTGGGTAATTAATATTTTTGGTTAAAATTTGTTATGTCAACTGTTATGTCAGCTGTCATATCAGATACTACATAATGGAAGATGATATCGCACAAATATTTTGGAAGCTAAATAGCATAATTGTAGTAAAAAAGAAAGCAAACAACAGTTTATATCAATGATCCTCAGTAGAGATACTCAACAACAGTAGGCTCGGAAGATGACCCAGACCACGGAACTTCAATGCCGACCATCCCTTCCTCGTACACGAAGCTCACCTCTGCTCCGCCGACACGGCAAGCCGCCGGCTTCACGGACGAGAAGGCCTTCAGCTCGCCTCCCCCCTTCACCGACATCCTAACCATCTGCTCCCCGGGCCCGTCCCTCAGCTCGAGCGACTCGACCGCGCCGCCGCAGTTCAGCATGTTCGCCAGCCCGACCGGAGCGAACCGGACGAGCCCCTTCGACGAAAGGGAGCTCACCGGGGACACGACGAGCAGCTCGTAGTCGAACGGCCCCAGGGCGACCTCTACGTCCTCCTCCGGCTTCAGCGGGCCGATCAGCCTCCCTTCCCTGCACAGGTAGACCGCGAAGAGGCTCGTCTTCTCGACGGGGATTGGCTTCCTGCCGCTCTGCCATTCGATGTCCGCCGGCCTCGCCTTCGTCGACAGGCTACGCGAGTGCTCGGAGTAGCACTTGTTCCGGCGCTCCCGGGGGCACCAGCCTCCTCCTTGGCAGTTGAAGACGCCAAGAACTCCAGTAAACTGTGAGCAAAAGGAAAAACAAAGAACCTCTAAACCATACATTGCATGTTGCTGCACGGACACGACATATATTTTGATTAGCGCTGCTACTTGGCCCGTGCGCGGGCCAGTCCGCAACCACGTGGCACTCGATCATTGACAAGTCAACTGGCTTGGAACCCATGTCAATAGTGGAGGCCAATGGGGGAGTGCCAGCTGGTGTACGGTCTGGCCCACTTGCGGGCCAGATAGCATTTTTCCATTTTGATGGACACTGCTATGTGGTCCATGGTCTTGGACTGCAAAACATGACCGCATACCACACAGTAGACCACGTACTACTGTCCCATTATTGGCAGATCAATCAGTGGCAGATTCAAACAAGCACGGAGGGCCAATAGGATGCTAACATGTGGCATGCGTTTGTGGTTCAAGACCAAATAACATTTTTTTTCTATTTTGACATGTACTAATTTATTTGGAGTATCTGTGTCATGTATCGTTCGATACGTGTACGTGTCGCTGCCAAGCCCTCTTTACCTTGTTGAGGTTCCAAATTTTGAGCATGGTCTTGCCATCGTGCAACGGGTCCTCGAAGAGGCAGTCCCGGGTAGGGAGGGCGTAGTGCTCGCAGCGGAGGATCGTGCCGTCGGGCAGCGCCAGCCGCCTCAGGAGCTCGAAGTCGTGCTCCCCGACCGAGTCGCTCACGTAGACCGGACCGCCGGAGATGGCCCTGGACGCGGCGTGGAACGGGGCGCACGGGTGCGTCGACTGGAACATGTCCCAGTCCGGGCGGATGAAGTTGCCCATCCAGAGGCTGTTGTAGGCGCAGTGCACCATGTGGCAGCCCTGGAGCCAGAACGTCCCCGCCGGATCGCCGTTCGGGTCGGTGCACCAGAAGTCGTCCCCTGCGCCGTTCGTCGCAGGTTCAAATCGTCGGGATCCAGTAATGAATAGATTGAAAAAGTAAGATAGAGGGACGTATCGTTGCGTACCGACTCGGCCGAGCGCGATGGCCTCGGTGCCGAGGAGCATGAAGTCGTTGCAGTGCTCCATGCTCGCGATGACTCCGTTGCCGTTGAAGTGCTTCTGGACCGACTCGGTGAGACCTCTGTAGTAGGCCTTGGCAAGCTCCACCCTTCCTCCGTATTCCTCGCCGAGCATCTCCAGTACCTGGACCATGAGGCCAAGACAAGATAATTATGCTAGGAAGCACGGACGCTCCAAAGAAAATGGACATGTTGGTACACAAGGACACATCAAAACAGGTGTCTTGTCCGTGTCGTATTGCATCCGTGTCTACCAAAGCCACACCAAAAACCTGGTCTATGTCATGTTGTACGCTTATCAATACACTCCAAAATGTACTAGAACACCAGAATGGATGTTCGGTCCGTGGCACTTTATCTTTACCACGTCGAATCATATTCGTGTCCGTGCAACATTGTCGCAGATTACTACTTAAGCTCACCTAAACATGTTGAAAGTTGTGATACTAACAAGTGTATGATCTAGTCATATATAATCTGGATGATTGGATCTTAACTAACATACCTGCATTGCTAGGGTTCATCGGAACCTCCTTCCACGGATTGGAACGGGAAGCTCATATCGAGCTTATATATATAAAGAAGCTCAAGTGAATGAAGGAGCGAACCAGTTGTTTGCTATCCATATCTTTCTAATTACGAGTCCATTTTTGTTCACCCACCAAAACTAGGTGTGATGTTCACCTTCCAATAAAAATATGACACGTGGTACAAAATCACTTTTAGAGCATCTCCAACCCTATTGTGACTTTGGAAAAAAGTTGTTGCCACACAGGAATGACAAAACTTTATTCAAAAGTTCTTCTCCAATACAATTGTCAAGTCAATTGTGAAGCTTATGTGGCAAAAATTAAAGAAGACATTGTGAAGTTGATTGTCTTGTTCTAGACAATACACTTGACAATGTCTTCTCTTCCATGTCATCGGTTATAAATAAAAAAAAAAATATTAGAAAAAAGAAAGAAGATGAGTAGTTGTCTTAAAAGTTGCCTTGGAAGTTGGAAAAAAAATAATTTTTACTCTTTCCTCAATACTTTTGCATTGGAGAGAGTTTTTCATTCTCATTGTCTTTTGAGATATAATTTTGCCACATAAACAAGACATTGTCTTGTGGCTCATGCCACATAGGAGCCACCTAAGACTCACAACACTTAACAAGACAATAGGGTTGGAGATGCTCTTATGGGTGAACAAAACCACTTATAAAGTGATTTGTGTGGAATAAAAATGTCACGTGTCATATTTTTACTTTGGGGGGTGGGGGGGGGTGGGGTGGGGGGGGGGGGGGTTGAACAATCACACCTTGTTTTGGTGGAGGAACATAAATTGACTCTTCTAATTACTGTCATTCTTACTGAAATAAGAATGGTTTTGCAGTACTGTTGTTCAAGAAGCACTCTAGTTTAAGACTTGGTAAACTGGTTTGAACATTGTGAGCAAGATGGAATAATTAATATTCCTAATGAAACAAGAATGACAATTGGTTCGTTTTTAAGGGGAAAAAAAAGATGTTCGACAGTTTTGAAAATATTTTTTAAAAATTATTCAATTTCGATCCAAAACTAAAATCAGATAAAACTTATACAATTATGACAAAGAGTGCGATGTAGCACTAGCTATATGATTGCTTAGTTCGAATTGTCTTTGATGTTGCTCGTCGGTCCGGAAAAAACGATATCTCGAAAAATAACTACACCTCAAAAAAAAAAAAAAATAATTGCTTGATAGATCCTCGTTTTTTTTTTAATGTGTGCAATTATTGATAAAAACCGGTACATATAACAATTATTATTGGAGTATAAAAAGTACTACTTTCTTTGTTATATTTCAACTTTTTCATGCAAATGTAATACTTTTTCTTTTCCAAAATGAGGGACCTAACCCAAAAAATGTTAGTCATACGGACCTAGTCAAAAATCAAAATATATTCAAGAGACCTAAACCCAATTTTCACAAATAAGTCATAAGCAAAATGAACCTAACTTCATTTTTTTCACAAGTACCCCTAATAGAATATTTTCTCTAACCCATATAAAACAATAATATATTTGTTAAACGATGCGTCAACTATTCTACTCGTTAAGAAACGAATGAAACAAACAAGCAGCAGCACTTGTCAAGCACTACATGCATTGTGTGCATGTCGCCCACATAGACCACACTCCAGAGCATTCCAAGCTCCACCTAACAATACAATATTAACTCTTTGATAGCTACTCAAAATTGTGAAAAAAAAAGAAAAGGAAAAAAAAGAAAAATTAATTTCTTTGAAACTTAAAAAATAAATACACTATTTTCTATGGTGTATGGATATTACAGAAACCACACTTATTTTGAAATTAATTACACAAGACCATCCTTCTATTTTATGCTTTATTTTTAAAATAAAATAACTAATGTTATAATTTTCTATAAAAATATATATAATTTAAGATGATCCATACAATTATTTTTAAAATAAGAATGATTCCTATTATAATTATAAAATACTGAAGAGTGATGCTTTCATCACTCCACGTTCCTCCACCACGTGACATTTTCTTATTCTCCACGTCCCTTTGTCACGTGACACTCTTTTATTGACGAAAAAAATAAAAAAGAAGACTGGAAAAAAAAAAAATACAAACGAATAGGAGAAGAGCACGTGACCGAAGAACATGAAAAAATTTAATTTTGGAGGTCTATATAGTATTTTTCAATACTAAAATGGTTACCAGAAGGGACCCAAAGGTTAGCTGGAGTAGGCTCTAGCCCACCCCAAAAAAAAACTTTCATTAGTTTTTTTCTTATAATATTTTATTTTTAATTTTTTTATATGGACTACTCCTTCTCTAGCCCATTCTAATTTATTGGGGCCTACTCCAGCTTTAATTTCTGGATCTGCCACTGATGGTTACCGAAATGATGTTTTTGTAATATAAGAACGAAACGTTGTAATAGTAAACGTATATTGTCCGAAACTTGAACTTACATGTATGACGTCCACCTTGACCCCATCGATGCCAGCCGACTGCAGGTGGGAGTGCAGCCCGTCGTACATCTCCCCGGCACGCTCCGGCGGCACCAGCCCGACGCCGTTGTCGACGATCTTGTCGACCGCCAGGTCCTCCATCGTCCTCTCGAGGCCGGGCGACAGCTTCGGAGCCACCACCCTGGCCTCCGGCAGCCCCGGCGCCCGGGGCCTCAACCCGCCCCAGTAGCCGCAGAGCGCGTGCCACACGTACACGTACTCCACCGTCCCGAACTCGTCCTTCAAGTCGCGCACGAAAGCACCCAGACCCGACCTCATACTGCAAGAAAAATGACTTTTTACGACATTAAAATTAGGAATAATTTAGCAAATGTCCCCATTCTAAATGTTAAAATTAACATATACTCCCACTATTTTATTTATTTAATAAATACCCCCATTTTTGATATAAAATAATAAAAATTTAAAATATACCTCCGCTCTTTTACATAGGAGTGGGGGTATTTGCTAAATAAAATAAATAGTGGGGGTATATGTTAGTTTTAACATTTGGAATGGAGGTATTTGCTAAATTATCCCTTAAAATTAAGACGGCCTATTATATAATAGTATGCCGTAGACAGTTAACTCACGACGACTTGTTTTGGTAGCGGCGGAACTTGTTGTTCTCTTCGAACTTGGTCAGCCTGCACGGCATCTGCTCCCCCGCGGAGGTGTGGTTCATGCCGTCCTCCTCGCCGACCTCCTCGCCGTCGCCGCAGATCGACTGCCAGCCGTCGTCGATGAGCACCATGCCGGGAGGGCAGCCGCCGTCCGCCAGGCGTCTGACGCCCTCCCGGACGCCCTCCGGGTGCACCTTGAGGTAGAACGCGTCCCAGGTGCACCACCCAAACTTGTCCACCACTCCCGGAGGGGTCTTCTCCCCCATGGTCCGGAACGTCCCCAGGTGGGCCCTCACGACGCTCGTCGCGTCCCTGACGAGCGCGTACGGGTCGTCCCCCGCGCGCACGTACAGGGTGCTCGTGAAGAGGGACCCGGTGGTCACGTTCGAGCCGCTCTCCACGCATAGGTCCACTACGTTCTCCTCCTCCTCCTCCCCGGACTGCAGAGAGGCCCTGAAGGGCCCCTCCAGTATGGGGAGGAGGAGGACGTAGGGCCTAGACCCGTTAGGCCCAGGTGGGGTTTCGGACCGTTCAGAACGGTCCAGAAGCACCATCTGGGTCTCGTTCTCGACGTCACTCCCGTTGGTGCCCACCCAGAGGGTGGTCCACCACACCTTGAACCGGAAGATGCTCATGAACCTGATCCCCTCGAGCCGGCCGAGGGGCACCACGTGCCGGCTCAGCGGCTCGTCGGCCTCGAAGCCGATGAAGCAGCCGCCGGTGTCGACGACGTCCTTCCCCTTCAAGAGGACGGAGGACGGGGTGAGGATGATGTTCGAGGGGACGTCGGTGAGAAGGGAATGGCCGTTGACGGTCAATTTCCCTCCCTTTAGAGTGAACGTCGACGTCCCGAGCACGTCGACGTCGGCGCCGGAAAGGGCGTCGGTAGAGGCCTTGATCAAGTTGGGAGCCATTGGAAAAGAGAAGGATTGGTTGGTTGCTTTGCTTTGCTTGTTTGAGAAGAGAGAAGAGCACAATGGCTTCACTTAAGGGGTTCCTCCTACTTATAGGACTAATACCACAAATTTATGGAACAAAAAAAGAAAAAAGAAAGCGGTTCTCATTATGGGTGATTTGCTATGCATTATACATAAGAATAAGGAAAGATTTTGTTGGATTAATACTAAGTTTAATATGTGTAAATATTAGTTTTCCATTTTGCGACATCCATGTTGTAAGCTAGGAAGAAGTAGAACTAGTTTTTTTTTTTCTCAACTATTATGAAGAATATTCCTATAAAATGTCTCATGATATTATTATTTTCTTTGCACAAACAGATTGGTATATATATGTATTATGTGCAAGGAAAAAAAATCCTTAGCAATCTTTATGTGCAAGGAAAAAAATCCTTATATAAAAAGAAAGATTATTTAGAAATATATTACTATAACTCATATATATTATTCCCATAATATGTATTATGGGAATAATATATATGAGTTATAGTAATATATTTCTAAATAATCTTTCTTTTATATAAGGATTTTTTTTTCTTGCACATAAAGATTGCTATGATTTGGAATAATCTATATAATTTATAGGTATATATTTCTAAACATTTTTTATATATTTCTAATTTATAGATATATATTTTTTTTTTTTTGCGCGCGCGCGCGCACACACACACACATAGAGAGACAGAGAGAGAGAGAGAGAGAGAGAGAGAGAGAATATCTTAGTTGAATTCATTTACAATTTTTTATTTGCATTTTGTGTGTCTGTCTAGTTGAGGACATGTGTACACTAGTTATATATGGACAAGGAATTGTACTGATACTAATTAGTTGCATGGAGCTTTTGGTGAATTTGGGGGTGGAGTAGGTCTCAATATTAACAATTAGCTGATTATTCTGAAATTTTGCATAAATTATGTTATTTTTTGTATTTATTTAGGTCATGTTTGGTTTATAGAATCAATACGTTAAAAGGAAAGTTATTTATTTTCTATGTTTGTATCCCCAAATGGAAAGAAGTAGAAAAGGATCAGCTTTTCTAATGACACACGATTTTTTTTTATAGGAATTGTAATTTTTTTTTTTAAAAAGAAGAAGAATTGATTTAATTACTTTGCTCTTTTTTTTTTTTTTTTTTTTTTTTTTTGCAAACTAAACTTGGCCCACGACAACTAGAAAACCTAAATAGATTTATTTACATTGATAATGATTTTGAATAAAACTTTTTATTGGTTATTATAATATGTAATTCTATAAATTTTAGGATGTCTTCCCTAAAATACAATATTACATAATTCTCTGCAAGAATAAATCAATAAGAAACCTAATTTTCTAAGCTTGCATAATTCAAAAATCTTCCGGTTATGTTCGTCTCCAAAATCAAAGACAGTTATGTGATTTTAGAATCTTGTCAATATTTTCTTAAGCCTCATTGGGTTTGCGGAAAGAAAAGGAATGGAAATCAATTCCTTGATTTTTTTTTTTCTTTTTTTTTGGAAAATTTTACTATCATTTTTCTGTGTTTGGAGAAACCAAAAAAATTAGATAAAAAAGTGAATAATTGATGTGTGCAAAAATTATTTTTTCTATTTTTTTAGGGAATCATTTTTCTTAACTCCTTTTTGTTGGAAACGTGGGAATTCTCATGTAAGATCTGAACCTATTTTAATTATCTATGTCTCGTGATCCCAATTCCAACCCGATGTGAAATTAAATTACCAACCCCATTATTATTTTCTTCTGGGGGCTCAACGAAAAATAAGATATAATCTAACACTTTTTATTGACATCCAAACATAAAAATAGTGATTTTTTAAGGCTTATATGATTTCGCGAACCAAACTCTTTTTGGATCGGAGGTCACGGTCTGATGGAAGGGCATCGTCGGGATTTGGTGTCTTGCAGTGTGGGGCTGGGAATTTTAAATGGCCTTGATGTAATTAACAAAGGGCTTTTTTCTATAAACATACAATCTAAGCCGTTCTTAATGAAAACAAAATAGTTGAAGTATCTATTTAATTTATAAGAATATATTTCTAAATAATAATTCTCTGCATGTATAAGGATATATATTGGCAGGGGCGGATCTAGAAATGTATACTTGGATGGGCTAGAGTGGGTTGGGATGGGCTGGGTATGGACTAGCTCCTATAAAAAAATAAAAATCAAAATAAAAACCATATGAAAAAAAAGGGGAAAAAAAAAATTGGGGTGGGCTCCAGCCCACCCCATGTTACCCTTGGATCCGCCCATGTATATTGGAGAGAATATCTTAGTGGAATTCGTTTACAATTTTTTATTTGCATATTTTGTGTGTCTGTCTAGTTTTTTTTTTTAACTGTCCGATGATACGTACTAAATTTTGTGCACACTGTATTCCATGTCTGCTGGACCCCCTAGCTAATTAGTTGCATAGAGCTTTTGCATAAATTATGTATATTTTCTGTATTTATTTAGGTCATGTTTGGTTTGTGGAATCATGATATGAAAAAGGGAAGTCATTTATTTTCAATGTTTGTATGCTAAAGCAAAGAAGGAGTTTTTAAACATAAATATCTTTTGTTGAAGTTACAAATTTGTGAAAGAAAAGAAAGAATAAAGAATTGATTTAATTACTTCTTTTTTTCCCGCAAACCAAACGAGACTTAGGGCAACTGCAAAAACCTAAATAGTTTTATTTACATTGATAATGAGCTTGAATACAACTTCTTATTGGTTGTTACAATATGTAATTCCCTAAATTTCTGGATGTCTTCCCTAAAATAAAATATTACATGTTCTGACAAGAATAAATCAATAAGAAACCTAATTTGCTAAGCTTGCATAATTGCAAAATATTCCGGTTATGTTCGTCTCTAAAATGAAAGACAATTAATATGATTTTAGAATCTTGTCATTTTTTTCAATGGTCTTCCCTTGATTTGCAGAAAGAAAAAAGGAAAGGAATCAATTTCTTGCTTTTCTTTTACTTTTCCTTTGGAAATTTTAATTGCTATCAATTTTATTTTTAGATATTTGGAAAGCCGATAAAATTGGAAGAAAAAGAAAATCTTAGAATGGGAGAGTAAATTCTTGGATGGGTGTAGAATTATTTTCTTCCATTTTTTTTTTCTTTCAGAATTTTTTTCTTTTTATTTTTATTGTCATTCAAACATATGAAAGTAAAAAAAAAAAATTCTGTCAAGACGGGCCGGCGGGGCGGACCGGTCCGTAACCCACCATTTGACGGGACGGGGCGGGCCGACCCACCATTTTGGTGGACTGAAAAAATTTCAACCCAACCCAACCCACCGGCGGGCCGCGGGCTAGACGGGCCGGCCCGCTTAATTTTTTTAAAATTTTTTAATTATTGTTTAGTTTCTTAAAAGAAAAAAAAATATATATATAATATTTTCTACTCACTCTCATATGCATCAAATTACAGTAAAATACAAGAAACATTATAATAGTAGATATTTCTGTAAAACACCTTCATTCATGTAAATAAATGACCAAATTTAATATTTTATATGTTATTACTTGCATTAAATGAGAATTTTTATCATTTATAATACATATATCATATATGTGCTAAATAATAAATTAAAAAATTTATAAAAAAATAGATGGCCGGCCAACCCACTTGGCCCGCGGGCTAGCCCACCGCGGAGCGGGCTACTAGCGGGCCAGCCCACCTAGGTCCGCCTGTTTGGCGGGCTCCTAAATGTTCGGTCCAACCCACATTTTTGGCGGACGGGACGGACCAGCCCAACGGACTTAATCCATTTTGACGGCCCTAATGATTTGGGAACCAAAGGAGGCGTTAGTGAGCACAATGTAACGTCCTAAATGTTGCACCCCGTCCGAGGTCCAGTTGCATAACCTTTTCACGGACCAAGGTTATGCGGGAAGCTTCCAGAACATTTTAGAAGATGGCGGAAGGCCCTAGAAGATTGTGGATCTCTCCGGAAGGCCCAAGATCGTTCTAGGAGGTCCTTGAAGTTATTGGGTAGTCCGGGCTCACCACGTGGTTACCGTGAATCTTAAACTTACACCTTCAAACCAAATACAATTTTTTTTTTCTCTCACTTAACTCTCTTCACCCTCAATTCAAGTAGACACTTACGCTATGTTTGGTTCACGGTATAAATGACTTGCAAAAAAAAAGTCGTTCATTTTCTGTGTTTGGATGTGAAAGGAAATGAGCAGGAAAGCAAATTGATTCCTAAGAGGAAAAAATTTTGGTTCCCCACCCACTCAAGAAGAAATTATTGGGTAGTCCGGGCTCACCACGTGGTTACCGTGAATGGTGAGCCTGACCACTAATTTTTTGACACTTGGCATAATCCACTATATCACTACACTTCTCCTATTTTGTAGGTCTTTTTTTTAGTGTTTTTGAAAGAAAGAAAAATTCTAATTTTTTAATTATATGCCAAGTGAATATATATATATATATATATATATATATATATATATATATATATATATATATATATATATATATATATATATATATATATATATATATATATATATATATATATAATTTTTAATGTCAAATATTATGCCAAGTGTCAGAAAACTAGTGGTCGGCTCACCATTCATCATAGCCAGGTGATGAGTCCGAATCATCCAATAATTTCTTCCACTCAAGGATCTACTCTCTTCTTTCCCATTTTTTTTTACTTTTTCAAACATCGAAAAAATAGTAAATAAAATACAAATTTATAAAAAAATAAAAGAGCAAAAAATATATTTCCTCTTCTTTCCTTTCCGCAAGCAACCGAGGTTTTTATAGAAAAGTACATACTAACTAAACTTTATAATTTTGTTGGTTGTTTTGAATATAAGGATACAGGAGGACTAGGGCTGGACATACGGGTTCCGGCACTACCAAAATAAGTGGATTTAGCGACGCCCAAAAATGTCGGAAAAACAACAAAATCCGTCGCTAATATGTATCACCGACGTATTTACCGACGTTTAGGTTTTGTCGCCGTTTCCTTAGTCGCTGATTACAAAAACGTCGTTGAACGTCGCAATTACCGACATTCAGCGACGTAACAGTACGTCGGTGAGTTATCGACGTTTATCGTCGTTCCGTCGATATATTAGCGACGTATATGTAGTCGCTACACGTCGGTAAAGACCTGGAATATTTACCGACGTCTACCGTCGTTTCGTCGGTAATATAGCGACGTGAATTTTGTCGCTAGACGTCGGTAAAGGTCCTGTACATTTTTGCAGCTAGTGTCGGTAAACGTCGGTAAATACGTCGGAGAGCTGTACTTTTTTGCAGTTAGTCGTCGGTAAATGTCGGTAAAACGTCGGAAAAATATATTATTTGCATCTTGTCGTCGGTAAACGTCGGAACACGACGTCGCTAAACGTCAGTAAGCGTCGCTAAACGTCGCTAAAGTTGTAAAAAAAATAAAAAAAATAAAACACAGATTCTTTATTACCACTCACAATTCTATAAAACACATATAGGTACACATTCAAATCCCCACTCACAATTCCAAATCACAGCGCATTCAAACCCCCACTCATAATTCCAAATCACAGATAGCTTTAATCTAAGTTAATTAACATCCAATCCAAACACAATTAACATTTATCGACGAAGGAATTAACATCCAATCCAAACAAGTCACAAGTCAATTCGATACAAACACAACTAACATCCAATACAAACATCCAATCATAAGTCACAAACATAAGATGATACAAACACAAACAAAAGTCCTAACTAGGACTACTAGTGATCTGGTGCAGGAGGGGCACCGCCGCGACGAAGGCGTAAAAACTCCTCATACTCCGCAAGTGAAATCGATACAGATGGAGCGCCAGGCTGTGACGTCGGTGGAGTCGGTGTCGAAGAAGAAGGCGGTGGAGGCGGCGGAGTCGACGACGATGAAGGCGCACCCAGAGTACCAGCATGCTCCAACGCTGTAAGTCGCTGGTTGTATGAATCCATGATAGATAACATTCTACCACTGCTCTGGACCATCGAATCCTGCGCCAATCTCACCGTCTCGGCCATGGTCACCTGTCCTGTCTGCAACTCCGTCACCGTGCGCTCTAACCCTCCAACGGCGCGCTCTGTCCTCTCAGTCGTCTCCCTGAGGTCTATAATGCCGCGGTCGAGCGCATCCAATCGTGCTAGCAGCGCAGGATCGTCCGTAGGATGCTGAGACTGCTGCTCGATCCGTCGTAGCAGGTCGTCACGGAGAGACTCCATCATCTGGTGGACTCGGGCAGACTCCTGGGACGGCTGTGGACCATGCACACTAGCAGGAGATGTCCTAGAGGACTGGGTCGCAACTAGGGCGCCATAGGATCCCGTACCGTAGTACGTACCCCTACGGAGGCCACCAGCGGCGGTCATCCACAGCTCGTCCGCCGACGGAGCTTGAGTGGGCTGCGAGGAAGTACCGGCCTCTCCTGCATCAGGTGCACTAGCAGCCGCCCGTTCCCGCAGCCTCGTATACTCGGCCTAGAAAGTATGGATAGTACTCTATGATTTCTAATTTCTAATTAATGTACTTATTTTTACTAACTTCATGAATATTTATTTGCATCATATTTACTAAGTTATATTAAAATGGACACGAAGTATTACATTAAGATAACGTATTGTAATACTTACATAGGTCTGCTCGGCCCTCTCGTCAATAAGGACTCCGTCCTTCCGATGGGTGGCCAGGAAGACGGTCACCATGTCGGCGTTACCGACCTTCCTTACCTGTAATTAAATATATTATCTTAGTAATAATTTATCGGATTTGCATTAAAATAATATTTCTAAAAGAGAAAGACATACCAGACGACGGAAATGTTCCGTCATCGGAATCGACCCACCGCACCACTTCGAGGCATGTTGCCTAGCCGCCTTAGCCTTCTCCGACTTCTCCTTGTACCTTGGCTCGTTGAATCGAGCCTTCATCTCATTCCACTGATCAGGGGTGATCCAACCTTTGATCGGCTTTCCGGCACGATCACGTTCCTTCTGATCATTAATAGAGTCGCGGATCAGCTTAGCAGCGACGGAAGGAAACATCCCCTCGATCTGCTCGGCCCGGTGCGGCGGATAGTAAAACATATCCTAGAACAGTACGAAACCAAATATTTATCAGTTATATATAATATGCATAAATTAAATGATTCATGTTAAAAACAAATCTATTTTAACCTTGAAGCGCGTAAACCAGAATATACTCCTCTTCGTCCAGTTATGAGTGCGACCAAATCCGTCACACTTGTAGCCCGTAGCAGGCTGCTCAATAGCACTTGGTAAATCTCTAACCTCCTCCCATATCGTGGCTCCGCACCACCTTGTCGGTGGATCACCCTTCTCCACAACGCCAGCACGAAAAGCATTCTTGTTCCTCCGGTACGGATGATCCTTCGGCAGGAATTGTCGATGACAATCGAAGAAGCACGGTTTGCCTCCGTGTTTCAAACGGAAAGCCTTAGTGTCGTCCATGCAACACGGACATGAAAGACGACCATGCGTGCTCCATCCAGATAACATTCCATAGGCCGGAAAGTCGTTGATGGTCCACATAAGTGCTGCCCGCATCTGGAAATTTTGTTTTCTAGATACATCGTACGTGTTGGAACCTACTTCCCACAGCTGATTCAACTCATCAATCAATGGCTGTAAATAAACATCGATGTTCCTTTTCGGATTGTTCGGACCTGGGATAATAACGGTGAGGAACATATATGGAGTCTTCATGCACATCCAAGGCGGTAGATTATACGGGGTGACGATCACAGGCCAACACGAATACTGGGATCCCGAAAGTCCGAATGGGGTAAAACCGTCAGAGCAGAGACCCAATCTAACATTACGCGGATCAGAAGCAAAATCTGGATACTCTCGATCAAAGTGCTTCCATGCTTCTCCATCAGATGGGTGATCCAACACTCCTTCGGTATGTTCCCGCTTATGCCAACTCATGTTTTCTGCAGTTTCCTTCACCATAAACAACCGCTGCAAACGCGGCGTCAACGGCAAGTAGTGCATCGAAGAGGTAGGCTTCCTGGCACCGACAGACTTTCCTCTACCACAGGCCTTGTAGCGATCGACACCACAAAATCTGCAGGCGTCTTCATCCTTGTCGTCTTTGTAGTACAACATGCACCCGTTGCGACAGGCATCGATTTTTTCATATCCCATCCAGAGCGATCTAACCATCCTCTTAGACCGGTAGAAGTCTTTAGGCAACTTCGCACCCTCAGGCAATATTTCTATAAGCAACTCCATAATACGGTTGTAGCAATCTTGCGACATGTTAAAATCGGACTTGATGCTCAACAATCTTGTAACCACCTCCAACGGTGAATGATCCTCACAACCAGGATATAATGGAGTCCTTGCATTCTCCAGCAACTCCATGAACTGTGCAGCATCGGGGTTCGGTGCCTCCTCAGGTGCATCATGATCATCCGGATCGAAACTAGGCCCGGCCGCGTGAAAAACCATGTTCACCAACCCATCGTCGTAAGGAGCGTTGTTGTGGACATCCACATAAGGCTCGTACTCCGATGCTAAAGACACAAGTTCTCCGTGCTCGCTCCACTGATAGTAATTCGGCGTGAAACCCTTCGAGTACAAATGATACGTGACATCCACTTCTGGATGATATTTCAAGTTGCGACATCTTACACACGGACACTTAATTTTGGTACCGTCCATGTACTGAGGGAACGCCTTGGCAAACTGCAGGAACTGGTGTACACCCTCTATGAATTCATCCCGCACACCGCACATGTCATCAGGATGACGGTTGTACATCCAAGTACGATTCCGCAGATAGTAATTCAGCTCCATAATTCTGTAAGATAGATACATCAAGGTAGTGAAAATCTGTATCGTAAGACAAACTAAACATAATTAGTATATAATCATGTAACTGGTGGATCCGCTAGCTAGTAAGCCGGATGTACTTAATATCAGAGAGTATCAGATTAGTATTAGTATATAGGTTAGGTAGACCGTATCAGAGAGTATCAGATTAGTATCAGAAGAAGGGAGGAGCAGATGGGTCCAGAGCCATGGTGGAGAAGGAGAAGTAACATGAGAGCAGTTTCCGCCGTAACATCTCCTAGCTATGCTGGCAACTGAAGTCCAGATGCTACAAAGGACGATCCTTCGCTGAAATTAACTACAACACCCATCAGTTCAAGTTCATTCCTAGATGAGTATATTCCAATGCCATAGAGGAAGGTCAACAAACTGATGGCTTCTATGGCAATGGAATCTACTCATATAGGAATGAACTTGAACTGATGGGTGTTGTAGTCGATTTCAGCGAAGGATCGTCCTTTGTAGCATCTGGACTTCAGTTGCCAGCAGAGCCACAGGAGATGTTACGGCAGAAACTGCTCTCATGTTACTTCTCCTCCTCCACCATGGCTCTGGACCCATCTGCTCCTCCCTTCTTCCCTTCTTCTCATTCGACTATCTCGGCCTCCTATTCGGCCTACTATTCCGATACCGATACTTTGAACCTTGATCTTAACACAAACCTATATACTGATCGATACTAATCTGCTACGCCCGATACTAAGTATATACGGTCGATACTGATAGCGATAGTCCGATACCGATAGCGATAGTCCGATACCGATAGTTCGATCGATACCGATAGTTCGATACCGATAGCGATAGTCCGATACCGATAGCGATAGTTCGATACCGATAGCGATAGTCCGATACAGATACACATGGACCTACATATATATATATCACTAGTAGCCATACTCCTCTACATACTACTCTACACTAGGATCTAGTAACCATATACTAAGTCAAAATCTAGGGTTTGACTGAATATGGGTTAACTTTCTGGTCAAACTAAGTCAAAATCTAGGTTTAATAGGGTGTGTGGGTGTTCACCATGTCAAAGTTCAGTCCATCTCTGGTGGACTCAAAAATGTACAGCAGGTGAGGAGAGTGTTAACCCCAGGTTTAGACATCTAACCCAAGTCAGTCTAATGAGATTCAATCTCAGATTTAACAAGTGTTTTCAGATTTACGAGAGGAAAAAGGTAAAAGAAGAAGAGTTCATACATTCATTTCCAAGTTTAACAGTTCATATAAATCTCAAGTTATATGCATGAAGGAAAGGAAAATCAAGTTCAGTCATGTATGCATTCTCAGGTTTCATGTTCAGTTAATCTCAGGTTAATGTTCAAAAACAATCTTAGTTATACATTACATCTCAAGTTCATCTCATTTCTCAGTTATTGCATATATTCATATCATGACAGTTTTGAACATGTAAGATATGAAATAAACTTAACATCTACATAACTGTGAACAATATCTAAACAAACTAAAATTCACAAATCAATCCCAGTATTAACATTACATCACAGTCTATATTTATCATTTAATTTCAATATTAATATAAAACTTACAGTTCAGTTGAGTAGCATAACCCATGTAATGCAAACCCAAATTGAACCCCAAAATACAAACCCATGTAATGCAAACCCAAGTTGAGTAGCATAACCCATGTAATCATATAACCACATCATTTAGTGAACCATACATTACATTAATTAACCAATTTATTATCCTATTAATCTCTGAAAATTCTCAGAACAGTGTAGGTATCATAGTTATGTAGGGAAACCCCAAACCATCAGTCCCACATGCCCCATCCGAAACCCCAAACCTAGTTTACATCTTCTTTCCCAATTTTAAAGGACTACGCCATCTCCAATGGGGGTTTACATTGATCAGAATAATATGCAAAAAAGAAAAAAAAAGTAATAAAAATGGCGTTAGGGTTAGGGTTTACCAAATTGACGAGGGGAAGAGGGGGTCGACGGTCTCCGGAGGACGGGGTCGGTGCTCGCGGCGGTCACGAAGGTCGGGGAGAGGAGAGGGGGTCGGTGCTCGCGGCGGCCACCGACGGTCGGCCGGGGAGCTGATGGGGGGGGAGGGGGAGGGTTGGGGAGAGGAGAGGGGTCGCCGAGGTCGGTGGGGGTCGCCGAGGGCGCGGTCGGACGGGGGTCGACGGGGTGGGGGAAGCCGGCTCGGGATCGGGGGGGAAGGAAAATATTGGGGGGAAATAATGGGGGGAATGAAAACTCGAACCTGACCTATATTCACACTTTAGCGACGTCATATAAGAACGTCGGTACACGTCGCTAATATCATTGATATTAGCGATGAAGTAATAAATACGTCGAAAAACGTCGCTAATATCACTAATATTAGCGACGTTTACCGACTTATACGCGACGTGAGCTCTTTAAAACGCAAACGTAGTTTAAATACGTCGCAGAACGTCGCTGTCAGTCGCTAATAGTGACGTCTTGCGACGTTATAAAGAAACGTCGCTAAATTATTATTTTCCTGCGACGTTTTCTTAAAACGTCGCTAATTACGTCGGTAATATGACTTATTTTGGTAGTGCGGACCCACGATTTCGATCCGGTTCGAACCGTATATTAGTCAAACGGACCGATTCCTAATTTTTCATATTTAAACGGACCGAATCGGGACAGAACGTGTAAACTAAACGGGGCAGAACGGATTGTATTTTTAAAATAAGGAGTTACGGAGTCCGATCAGGCCCGTTTACTTTGGAAAAAAAAAAAAACTTAAATTTTATAATTTATTGACTCATTACAGACTGTCACCACCTGTGATTACTCCTGTTATATGTCAGAATCTGTGGAATTGAATCAATTGATACAAATGTGATGCGGACACTGAAATCCTCTAATATAATTGATACAATCATACAAATCTGACGTATTGTGGACACTGAAGTCCTCTATTAGAATCTGTAGCAAACTAGCAACTGCCTGCTTGGCTGCTTTAGTACAGTCGATTTGAATTTTGAAACATTGCAGAGAGATGATGTTTGGGCAATGTCATTACCTTTCTGGAGTTTTCGAAAGTTTTTTCTGCTTTAGTCCAGTCCTCTATTAACATTTTTTTTGACATTTTTTTTATATGTTAGATTTTTTGTATATGCCAAATTTTGGACCCGCGGGTCACTCCGGATTGAACCCGTTTCAAATGGGTTGGATCCGGTTCGGTTCCAAAAAAATTTTGGCATGTTCCGTCCCGTCCCGTCCCGCCCCGCCAACAAACAGATTCGGTCCGGTTCTGAAAATTATGGGCCCAGTCCGGCCCGTGCCCAGCTCTGAGGAGGACAACTAATCCCTACTACACCGAGATGCAGGCCTTCAGCCACAGAAAAAAAAAATCGCAAAATCTTGATCGGCTCTTTATGACTGTAGTCCACACCAATTAACAGTGCTACGTTGTCCGTAAGTTTAGACCGCACTCCTAGCCCGCAGATCATGTTTCGCACGTTCAATAAAGAGAGGTGGAGTGAGCCTGATGTTGTGATGCAGGAGGGACCAGTGAAGCCCGATGGTGTGAGTCCGATGTGATGCAGGAGGGACCAGTGAAGAAGTGACACGTTCGTGTCCGATCACGCACTCGGTCACCTACCGTGGGCCAAAAGGGATTTCCGCATAATCTTTCCACAACCACAGATTCCTCTGGCTTTCGTGCACCTTCGCGAGCAGCTCACGTTGCTTTTTGTTCGTGGTCAAATCCGTGCCCTCTAGAGAGAATGGGAAGCTTTAAGAATCCTCCAAAGTCAATCACTCTCTCTCTCTCTCTCTCTCGTCATCATAATTGTGTCTAAGCCAATGAGCGGACAAGAATGACCGATAGATAGATAGATTGCATGATCCCATCGAAGCAGAACCATTGGTTAAAGCTCCAGACCTCAAGGAAAGTCATTTCATGACAAATGACTCAGCGAGTTGGATATCGTACATAGACCTGTTAATGGACTGCCGAAAATTCGATTCCGATCCGATTCCGTATCTTAACTTTCGAATATTTTTCAAAATTTTGGATATCGAGTTCGAATATTCGAATATTTTTCGGATATTATCCATTTTCGGATACGAATTCGAATATTTTTCAAAATTTCGAATCCGTTAATATTCGATCCGACTTTAAATTGCAAATTTCGGATATCGAATTCGGATATCGGATTCGGATATCCGAAATTTTATATGTATTATAGTATAATGGATATGTAATATATATTAATTAATAGAGAAGATTAAAGTATTTACATAAATTAATTATAATATAATTGATATATAATAGTAATATATATTAATTACAATTTACAACAGAAGAAGAAATGACTCAAATATGTAAAGAAATTGAATTTGGTTTTCGGATATTTGGATAATAACTAAATTTTTAATATTTCGGATATTCGGATAATAACTAAATTTTTAATATTTCGAATTTCGGATATTCGAATACTAGCATTCGAATTTTTTAGCTAATCGGATCGGATATTTTCCGATATCGGTTAAACTAGACGGATACGAATTCGGAGTGTCAAAAGAGATATCCGTTCGGATATCGGATCGAATTCGGATATTACAAAAAAAAAAATTCGGATACGGATACGGATATTATCTTGTCCGTACCAATAAGCATCCGTTGACACCCCTAATCGTACACTTTGATTTTCCTCCACGTAATCTTATAAAATAATTGGAGGACTGTTAGATGTAAGATAAGTCCGACTCAATAAATATTTTTTTGTCATTTCACTACAATTCAAGGGACGGAAATGAATCACTGATCTATAGAGATTGAAAATAATGACTTCTTTTTTATTGAATAAATATGAGGTATATTATATATAGGTACAACATGAAATTTAGTTGGTTTTCAAGATTAATATTCAATTAGATCTTCTTAATCTAGCTAATTATCTAACATATAGAATTTTTTTTTATATATCAAATTATATACAATTCTAAATATATAAAAAAAGTAACTAGATAATTACAAAAATATTCAATTAAATAAATTAATTATCAACATCTTTTAGAGACTATTCAGACTTTGGTATAAACACTCTAGTCGGATCGTGACAGAAATCATTGATATTCTGGTTCTGCAGGCTTTGCTTCTCCTCTTTATTAATTTGAGGTGGTGGAACTTGAAATTTGAATCATTTTGGACTTAATTAAAATTTTACTTCTCATCACTGTTAGTTCAAGGGACGGAATGTCTGAGCTTTTCAGTCTAGTGGTAGTGGAACGGACATCCGAAGAGACTGACAAGGTTCGAGCTTCCAACTATGTGTGCCTGAAATTTCAAGAAAAAAGAGAGAGTACATAATCAGAAATTAGATTTTTTTTTTTTTTTAAATATTTTTTTGGATCAACAAGTTGTATATAATTGTATAGTTAGACTATGTTCAGAAAAGAATTGGATTAGACTAGTACAATTCTAGGCTATGTTTAAATTTGCATTAAGATGTCCGAACACTATTATATATAAAAGATACTGGGTATGTGAAATTTTAATCACTCTTGCATTCTTTCATGTTTGATTATATTGGCATTAGTCGAACTTGAGTGACTCTTGTGGTTCTTGGAAAGAGGCATAAGACCGAAGTTGAGTGGAGAAGATGAGTAGATCGAGGCACGAAAACGTATTGCTCATTTCATTTATTAAAAATAAAAATGGTGGGAGTTGGGATAGTGGGTCCAAAAGACATTTAATGCAATGTGCACAAAGCTCATTTATAAAAAAAAAAATGGTGAAAGTTGGGGACAATAGGTCCAAAAGACATGCAATGCAGTGTGCAGTGTTCACAAAGTTCCATGCGTACCGTCGGACATCTAAAAAGAATAATGCAATGTGCACAAAGTTCATTGTGTATTGTCGGACATCTAAAAAAAAAAATAGTGTACACAAAGTTCCTTATCGTCGGACATCAGAAATAAAATAATACAATGCACACAAAATTCATTACATATCGCCGGACGTCTAAAATAAAATAAAATGAGAGATTATATTGGCATTAGGGAATTATAAATTTGTATATGTTAAACTATACTCTGCTAGAGAAAAAGCCCAACAGGTACCAACTTAATTGTGAGAGTTTTTTTTTTTTTTTTTTTTCCTTGAAGGAAAGAACATATGTATTAAACAGCAATAGAGTTACAGGAAAAAAAAATGCCAGAAGCAGATGGCAACTGGAAATCGTCAGCTAGAATCCTTCTAGTGTAGACGATGTCTTGAATACCTGAAGCAGCAAACATGGCTGCTTCCGTTGTTTGGTAATCGAAAAGTAGGATTCCTGTCTTCTTTTTTTTTTTTTTTTCCGTTGTTTGGTAAAATAAGAAAACTACCTAGGAAAAAAAATATATATATTACAATGTTCCAATAATATCCTTATCTTTTAAAATAAAAACAATATTATAGAAAATAACATTAATGGTAAAATAAAGAATGACACATGGTTACTTTTGTACGGAGAATGGTTATTTCCAGTGTTAAAACGTAGGAGAATGACCATTCTCCGTGTAATTTAGTACGGAGAATGACATTCTCCGTTTCTAAATTACACGGAGAATGGCCATTCTCCGTGTACTTGATGGATCTTAGCTATTCTCCGTACTAAAATGACGGAGAATGGCCATTCACCGTCATTTTACCACGGAGAATGGCATTCTCCGTGTTAAAACCCATAGAAAATTGTCATTCTCCGTGGTTTTTAACACGGAGAATGTCATTCTCCGTGGTTTTTAAAACGGAGAATAGTCATTCTCCGTCATTTTAGCACGGAGAATGGTCATTCTCCGTGGTTTTAACACGGAGAATATATATATTTTTTTAGAAAAATTTTGTCAGGAATAAAGAGTTTCGTTCTTCTTTCAAAACGATGATAATTCTTATGGAAAAGAAGAAAGATATTCTCTCCACAATTAACCTAATCGTCGAAAAATTTCAAATGTCTCCACGATGAAGATGATGATGATGGTGATGATGATGACGAGCGATGATCTGAGTTCGACTGAAGAAAAGCACACCGAACTACGAACGATCTTTGCGATCTCTGCTAAAGATGAGAGCAATGGAATTCAGATTTCTCGTGAAGAAGAAGAAGACGAAAATCGCAATCCAGATCTGAGTTTTTTGAATTCAAATACATATAGATGACCAATTCGCGCGGAGGGGTAGTTTCGGTATTATAAAAATAGCAGTTTCCAGCGGGTGGCATCTAAAAGGAAATCTTGGAATATTTAACGTTAAAATACTTAATTCTGGGTATTTCATAAAACTCATCCAGCGGATGGACATTTTATAAAAGCCCACCCCGAAATTGGGTTTCTCAGCAATTTTCAGTTGATAAATTCGATTACAAATTTAGTTGCTTTTCACCACGTTGGTGGGAAGACTACAGGCAACTTAATTCTATATATAATGAGAATATTTGTTTAATTGGCATGTCTTAATTTAGTTTACCAAAGTGATTACAGTATTACTAAATGAGATTAGTAATACTTTGGTGGCACAATGATTTAAGTGAACATGTTAAGGAGTATATAAAATAAAAAGTTTCATGTGCCACCTTGCAGCAATGTTGGCAAGGAGAAAATATCTATGTAACAGTCTTCATGTCCACCTTCAGATCCCGTTTGGTTCACGGAATCACGATATTAGAAGAAGAAAAAAATTACTTTTATATATTTGGATGCCAAACCAAATATTTGGAAAAGGAAACTGGAGAAAGTGGTTCCCACATCCACCTATGGTTTATGGATTTACTTTTTCACTCTAAGAATTCACTTTCTTTTTCAACTTTTTTGGTCTTTTCAAATACTAGTAAAAAAATAGATAAAAATTATAATTTTTCAAAAAAAATAAAAATAATAAGGAATTGATTTCCTTTTCTTTCCTTTTTTGCGAACCAAACGAGTTCTCGGTGCCATTCATTCATTGGTTAGGTCTCAGTACCATTCATTCATTGGTTGTTATTAGGATGATGCATGCATAAATTTCTATAGAATTGTACGGACGATATGGAGACTGCACGGTGAACCTGACATTGAATAATTTTTCGTTGGCGAGGTCGGCGGTGCACTAAAGTTGGGTAATTTAGTAAAAGGGGTCGTGCAAATTCTGATAGCCTAGGGAGGAAGTAAAAGGCGCAGTCACACCTGAGGATGAATACTTGGGTTAAGATTATATTATACTTTGGCAATTGATAAGGGCACTGCATAATTTGATCGGGGCTAGTCCATTTGTAAGTTTGTGTTATTTACAAGTTTGTCATTGAAAAAATTTATTAGGACTAGCCCATTGGGGAGTATAAAAGTCAATTGTTTTATTTCTCTTCTCTTTCTCTTTTCCTCTCAAATTTTCTTCTAATCTCAAATTTTCTACTAAACCCTAGATTGAGAATCATCTTCTCCCTACAAAAATCTTCCTGTTTTGTAACCGTAGAGTGGTTATCAACGAATATTCGTAGTAGTCGGTATGTTTTCGACTACTATATTGCAAAGTTTGTTAAATAATCGGTTGATTCCTAATTTTTGAATGTTCTTTCATAATGTAGAAAATATGGAAGAAATTGGGACATCAAATGTAGCAATCGATCATCCCGGTCCTTCCGAAGAAGACGACATTCTCTCCGAAGAACCCGTGGTTGGTCCCCGACGCAGTTAAATTTTTTCGTACCCTAGAATTGGACTGCCACATCACATGGCAGTCCACAAAGTACATAGGACTGTCAGAAAGTATGGCAGTCCAATTAAATACGTATGAAGTTAAGGACTGCCTAACTTTCTGGCAGTCCATGAAGTACTTAGGACTGCCAGAAAGTATGGCAGTCGAGTTAAATACGTATGAACTTAAGGACTGCCTCACTTTCTGGCAGTCCTAAATAATTCAAGAACTGCCCATAAATCTGGCAGTCCTAAAGTTGATGATCGATTCAACTGGACTGCCACACAAGTTGGCAGTCCATGAAGTACTTAGGACTGCCAGAAAGTATGGCAGTCGAGTTAAATACGTATGAACTTAAGGACTGCCTCACTTTCTGGCAGTCCTAGATACGTCAAGGACTGCCCAGAAATATGGCAGTCCTAAAGTTGATAGTAGATTCAACTGAACTGCCACACATTTTGGCAGTCCATGAAGTACTCAGGACTGCCAGATGTTGTGGCAGTCTAGTTTAACAGGCTGAATTGGATATTGTATTTGGTTTTGTCATTGATTTAGGTATTTAAATAATTGTAAATTTATTGTAGGGCACCCTATCGCCTATGTGCACAGATTTGAGCAGTAAATTTTCGACAGATATTGTCTTTGAAACTTACGCCGAAGCATTAGAATGGTGCAGAGAAGTTGGAAGGCAAACCAACACAACCCTTGTAACTTCAAGGTCGCTACGGTGTCGGCCGAAGCGTCAAAGTGCAGAGGTTGGCTGTGAAAGAGGTGGGACGTATAGGGTGCATCGTAAAAAAAGTGAACTTCTCCCAATAATAGCTGGGAAGAAAGAGGCAGGCTCAAGGAAATGTGGTTGTCCATTCAAGCTAGTGTTGGGGTGCAAGACTGACGAGAAGTGGACAGTTGTGGTACGTAATGGGATCCACAATCATACTATTCTGGAGACGCTAACTGGTCATGCCTACGCCGGAAGATTGAAAGATGATGAGAAAAAGTTAGTTACAGAAATGTCAGCTTCCAGAGTTGCTCCAAAAGAAATTTATTCTGCGCTGCTTCAGAAGAATGAGAGGAACAAGTCCACTATGAGGACAATTTACAATGCACTAGCGAGGTCTAAAACGAGGAGTCTAAAAGGAAAAATGGCGATGCAACAAGTGATGAAATTGCTCGCCGAAAATCATTATGTGGAATACCATAGAAGACTGCCGGTGAGCAATGAAGTCGTTTCTCTGTTTTGGTCTCATCCGGATTGTACACAGTTGGCACGGTCCTTCGCCGATATTTTGGTTCTTGATTGCACCTACAAGACTAATAAATTCAAGATGCCTCTTCTTCACATTGTTGGGTTCACTTCAACCCGAAGGACATTTTCAGTTGCCTTTTGTTTTATGAGGACCGAAACATTAGAGGACTATACATGGGCTTTGGAAAAGCTGAAGACACTTTACAGTGGACATAAAGAACCGTCTGTTTTTGTGACCGATCGGGAATATGCATTGATGAATGCTATTAATACCGTATTTCCTCATTCTCGTAGATTACTATGTACTTGGCATATAAACAAAAATATTCAAGCACAATGCAAACTGAAGTTCGAAAAAGTAGACGACAAACTCGACATGGACCGCTTCCAAGATTTCTACAACGGTTGGACTCTTGTGTGGCGAGCAAGTAGTGAGGAAACATTTGATGCAGCATGGTACATGTTCAAAGAGCAATGGGAGCAGAGCAACCCGGCGTGTATATCTTACATCAAAGACACCTGGCTTGATGAACATAAAGAAAAATTTGTCTTGGCATGGACGAATATGGTGAAACACTACGGCACGACCACTACCAACCGTGTAGAAGGCTCACATGCAAGACTAAAAAGATATCTGCGCTCATCGTCCGGTGGTTTCGTCTCCGTTTGGCAATCAATCAATCGAATGACCAATTCGGTCGTGAACGAGATAAAGGCTTCATTTGAGATGAGCCTGAACATTGTAAAACACCAACACAAGAATGAACATCTCTTGTCTGATTTAATCCACGTGGCGTCCCACGACGCATTGACATTACTACTTGATGAGATTGGTCGTGCAAATTCTGTCGGTTTAGATGTCGAAGTATGTGGTTGTACACATCGATATTCTCTCGGGCTCCCTTGTGCACACGAGATCAACGAATATCGACGTCAAGGTCGACCTATTCCAGTAGTGGTCGTTGACCAGCGTTGGACTGATGTACAGTTGACGTCAAGATCAACGAATATCGATGTATTAATTGACTGATGTACAGTTGACGAAGCGTAACTTTTTGCATAGACTCATGTATAGTTGACAAAGCGTAACATTTTGCATAGGCAGCTGTATAGTTAACATTTTGTATCTTACTACGTATCTATGAGTATTTTGTATCTTACTGATTAGCAGCGTTGCATTTTGTATCTTACTGACGAAGCGTCGCGTCTTGTGGAATTACTGATTAGCGTATCTATGAGTGTTCTTTCAGCTATCTTACTGCATCTTGCATTTTGTATGTGGACTGCCCAGGAAACTGGGCAGTCCATACTCACAGCAAGTCCTGATAAGGACTGCCCAGTTTCCTGGCAGTCCACATATGTATGTGGACTGCCAGGAAACTGGGCAGTCCTTATCGGGACTTGCTGTGAGTATGGACTGCCCATCCATACTCACAGCAAGTCCCGATAAGGACTGCCCAGTTTCCTGGCAGTCCACATACATATGTGGACTGCCAGGAAACTGGGCAGTCCTTATCGGGACTTGCTGTGAGTATGGACTGCCCATCCATACTCACAGCAAGTCCGGATAAGGACTGCCCAGTTTTCTGGCAGTCCACATACATATGTGGACTGCCAGGAAACTGGGCAGTCCTTATCGGGACTTGCTGTGAGTATGGACTGCCCAGGAACTGGGCAGTCCACATACAAACTGCAAGGTAACATTCACATAATACGCAACATAACATTCACATAATACGCAACATAACATTCACATAATACGCAACATAACATTCACATAATACGCAACATAACATTCATATAATACGCAACATAACATTCACATAATACACAGACTTGCAAGGTAACATTCACAGAATACGCAAGTTCTAAGAGTCACAGCAAGTTCTAAGAGTCACATAATACGCAAGTTCAACCATTTAGAAAAGTTTTGCAAGTCACCCAACTACCAAATACATTCAGCCTTATACAAACTACATAGTCATTCAGTATCATGACGCATCTTCGTACGTCGCTCATCGATAAAAGGGTAATCAGCTGCGATGTTCTGCATCTGGGTACCAACATCTTCGTAATTCTCCCCCTTGCACTGGATTAGACTTTTTTCCAATTTCTTCACTTTCGAAGCCTGCATGAATACATATCATAATTTTAGGAACCAACAAATTACCACAACATGGGTTAATTAAACAAACTATACTAACCATCTTCTGCAATGCATCATATAGTGCTGACTTGGAAGGTATGGGTGCTGCTACCGGCACTTTCGCAGTTCTCTTATCAGGATTCAACATCATACCATGTCCAGCATTCCCATAGTATTCCATATAGTCCTCACTGCAATCCCACATCTCCACCGCCGGAGTTCGTATGGTTTCACCGAGAAGATGTTGTTGCCAGTCAGCGAAAAAGTACGACCCCCAGGGGTAGTACGGCGGGACGTAGGTCGACGGTTTCTTCCCTTGGCCGGCGGTCCTCAATTTCAACGTACTCGGGATAGTCTGTACGTATCCAAACTGACGAAGAACTCTATCTGGGATGTGAGGCTCCTCAATTTCATGACAAAACAGCGAACCTCTAAATAGTGCAACTGGTTGCACAGGACGAGTGCTATTTCGCAGATCCTTATATGGATGCCAAATAATCTACAACATGCATTCATTACTTAAGGAGTTACTAATTAATGTGGAATACTAGAGTGGTAAGTAAATGCTAGTTCAAGTTACTATTGTTTCACCTCCTTTGCAGTCAGATCTTCTAGAGCAACACGTAGGGTAGCCAACGTATGTGGATATCTGGTATCTATCTTAGCCGGCCTCCACCTACACATCCTGGGCATCTGCTCGTCATAATTTCGATTAAGAGTAACCCTATTGAGCGTCGGAAAATGCTCATATATCCACACCTGAAAATGTAAAATATAACAATTTATCGTTATCGACATAATTTTATACAATTGTATAGACACAGTATGCTAGGGTTTGCTTACATGGAGCAGTGTTTGACAACCAGCTATCGTCTTCGACTCGACTCGAGATGCAGCACCTAGTTTGCGGTAGAGGTGTGCTACTATACCACTTCCGAACGATATTTCAGCCACAGCGTTCAAGTCCGTAAAATTGTTTAGATATTTTGCATGTATCGCTGTTCCGGACTTGTCTGTAATGCCGACGGCTCCTAGGATGAACTGCATGTATCCACGGGCCACGAGGTCGTCATTACCATTGTTGTCATCATCGTCGTCGGCGTCATCATTGAAAGTATTCCTCAAAAAACTTAAAGGAACTCCATAAGACTTCTTAAATTCCGGGATTGTGATAAGGGTCTTGGACTCGACACCAAGACAATTGGCAACCAAATCTACCATCTCATCATACAGTTCGAAGTCGCCCTCGGAATAGTCCATCGACATTTGACGACCATCAACTCTAAGCCCTAAAATGTGGTGGACATCATCGAGGGTGATTGTCAACTCTCCGTCTGCGAGATGGAAGCTGTTAGTTTCTGGATGCCAGCGCTCCACAAAAGCAGAAATCATTGCGTGGTCCAATATCTGATATGAGTATTTTGCCAAATACTGCAATCCGGTGGGGGTAATTTTTTCCTTCACACTCTCTTTCAACTCATCAAATCCCCACGTACTACACATCTTCGCATGGTTTATTACCCTCAAAAGGCGCGAGCTTTTCTGCATAAAAACAAAAACAAAGATCCAATATTACATACATCTATTATTCCGAATAGTTAATCTATATAATAGGTAAGTAACTTACCGGATCCTTCCATATTTCATAACAAATGTGGTTCTCGATTGACTTCAAAATTGAGCAACCAACTGGGCCCGCATCTTCCTCTTCCTCTTCCTCGGGTACTTGAGAAGGACCCGATCCGGCGTCATCTGTCATTCGGGCAATGGGTACATCATCATCGTCGGAGGAATCATCACGACGAGTCGCCGCCGCTTTCGTCAAACGCTTTGCAACCCGTTTTATTCCACGTGTTCTTGTTTCTGAGGCTGGTTCGGGTTCTCTGATTGATAGCCCTTTCTCGACATTTCTACCAGCTTCACGCGCCTTGCGATCCGATGCGGTCGGACGTTTTCTTTCGGGCCTGGCCTCAACATCCTTCTCCTTTGTCTTCTTTTCATGACTATTATTGAATATTAATTACATATTAAAATGTAAGGGATGCCCAAAAATGTGGCTATTCCACTAGTGCAAACATTGGGCTGCCAATATTCTACCAGTCCTCAGTGTATAATGGACGGCCAATTTGAATTTCAATGAGCAGCCCTGTCTCAGGACATGTGTAACTTGAGACTGCCCACATTTCTGGCAGTCCAAGATGCAGTTAGGACTGCCAGAAAAGAGGGCAGTCCTAACTCACATCATGTGTAACAAAGGACTGCCCACTTTTCTGGCAGTCCTAACTTTATGTTGGACTGCCAGACATTTGAGCAGTCCAACATAGAGTCAGGACTGCCATAAAGGTGGGCAGTCCATTGTTCCACAAGTTATGCCAAATGGACTGTCCAGTTTTCTGGCAGTCCAACATACGATCAGGACTGCCAGAAGATTGGGCAGTCCTTCACTACACATGTTATGTCAATGGACTGCTCATTCTTCTGGCAGTCCAACATACAGTCGGGACTGCCAGAAGACTGGGCAGTCCTAGCCGACGCAAAATTTTGCCGAACACGTTTGCTACGGCCCGATGCAATGGAAATAACGAATGTAATTTATCCTTCAACTGTCTCAGATAATTTCTACGGTTATTGAAAGAAATGGAGGAAGATTTCGCACCTTGTTTGCGAGGAAGGTTTCGGGGCCATCGTTCTCCTTGGAAGAGAGAAGAGGACGTGGGGAAGAAGACGAAGATGATGAAGCTGCTCGTCGAGTGGTGGAGAATGGAGTCAGTGTTAGGGCTTAGGAGGAAGAAGAAGAGGGAAGTTAGGGTTCTTGAGGAAGAAGAAGTTAGGGTTCTTGAGGAAGAAGAAGAGGGAAGTTTGTGTTCGGGGGGGGGGGGGGGGGGGAGGGCAGGATTACTTGGGACAGCCCTGTGATCAAATTAATGGGCTGTCCTGAGTAAAGCCCAAAAAAATTTGGGCTAGCCCCAATCCGGGCTAGCCCCGATCAAAAATGAAGTGCCTTTATCAATTGCCTATACTTTTGATAATATTTTTTTAGAAACTACATCTAAAATAAAACTAACCAAGGTTTCATGACGGTTAAGGTCAAACATAGCCGGACTCGATATGAGGCCTATGAGGTGAGTGCCTCAAGCACAAAATTTTATAGGACACCAAATTTCTATATATATTTAATGGGGAAATTTATGAAATGCCCAAAAAATGAAAAAAAATTATGAAAAACCCACCGCACAATAACATTTCATCGCGTGTCCAGAATTGGCAAAAAATATATAAAGAGGGTTCCGAATGACCTTTTTGCCCTTCCTTCTAATTTATTGAAAACACCCACGAAACTACTTTTAAAAAAAACGTTTCGATACTTCATCTTCTTCCATACGCTGCTCACTTTCGAATCTAGGTTTTCTCCTCAAAAATCTTCAAAAACTCGTCGAAAAATTTCGGAAAGACCGAGACAAACGGCAAAAGTGCTAAAACGGAGGCCCAAACATCATTTTTTTGCGATTCTAAAATTTCGGAAGGCCGTCTAACGGAGAAGCGGTTAATCTCAGACTCCTCGAAAATACGCTCATTTTGGGACAAACCGGGCCTCGTTTCGACCTCCCAGTCAAAAGTTATGGCCCTTCAAAGTTTCAACTGACCATAAAATGCAGGAGAATGGTCATTCTCCGTGTTAGAACACGAAAATTGTTAATTTCGCATGAGGGTGGCTATTCTCCGTGTTAGTAACACAGAGAATGACCATTCTCCGTCTTAATTTACACGGAGAATGGTCATTCTCCGTGTAATTTAGCACGGAGAATGGTCATTACAGTGTTCAAACGCAGGAGAATGGCCATTCTCCGTGTTAGAAACACGGAGAATGTCATTCTCCGTGTTAAATAAAACGAAGAATGGCATTCTCCGTGTTAAATAAAACGGAGAATGGCCATTCTTCGTATAATTTAGCACGGAGAATGGTCATTTCAGTGTTAAAACGCAGGAGAATGGCCATTCTCCGTGTTAAATAAAACGGAGAATGATATTCTCCGTGTTAAATAAAACGGAGAATGGCATTCTCCGTGTTAATTTACACGAAAAATGGTCATTTCCAGTGTTAAAACGTAGGAGAATGACCATTCTCCGTGTAATTTAGTACGGAGAATGGCATTCTCCGTTTCTAAATTACACGGAGAATGGCCATTCTCCGTGCTAAATGACACGGAGAATGGTCATTCAAATGTTAAAACACAGGAGAATGGTCATTCTCCGTGTTAGAAACACGGAGAATGTTATTCTCCGTGTTAGTAACACGGAGAATGCCATTCAACACGGAGAATGGCATTCTCCTTGTTAAAAATGCAGGAGAATGACTATTTTTCGTGTGATATCGACAGAGAACAGTTGACAGAAACCTATTTTTTTTATTTTTTTTTGTTTTGTGGAAAGAAATTTGACATGAATAAAGATTCAAGAGTTTTCATTTTTTCTTTCAAAAGGATACTAACTCTTATGGAAAAGAAGAAGAAGATCTTCTCTCCATAATTGACCTAATTGTCGAAGAAGAAGAAGAAGAAGAAGATCGGAGTTCGACTGAAAAAAAAAGAGCATGATGAACTACGAACGATCTTTGCGATCTCTGCTGAAGATGAGAGCAATGGAATTCAGATCTCTCGTGAAGAAGAAGAAGAAGAAGAAGAAGAAGAAGAAGACGAGAATCGCAATCCAGCTCTGAGTTTGTGCGGAGGGATAGTTATGGTATTAATTTTGTAAATACAGAGCATCTAAAGAAAATCTTGGAATACTTAACGTGGAAATATATAATTCTGGGCATTTCATAAAACCCATCATGCGGGTGGATTTTTCATAAAAACCAACCCCGAAATTGGGTTTCTTAGCAATTTCCAGATATTTAATTATGTAAATCCAATTAGAACAAATGTCCAACAGACTCATTCTAAATCTTTTAGTTCGTATAAAAAAATTGTTATAGGATATTTAAATGTCATATATTAGAACACCAAAAGACCAGATTAGTTGGAATAAAGAAACAAATTGGTGCGGTCATTGTTAAAATTAAATCATCTTCCTTTTCGTCCCTCTAACAGTCTGGCGCTCTCAATCTCCTTCTACCCTTCCGTCATTACCATTCTCCTTTACTCTTCTGTTCTTGTCAATATCCTCATCTCTCTCTCTTTGTCCTCTTGGAGGTAATTAAACAATAGAACAAGTTACATTTTATTGTTATTATCATATGAGCTACCCTACACATTATTAGTTATTTATTTATTTATTGGTCTGGAACATCAAATTTATTTATTTTTGTTTGAAATATCTTCAATTTCATTACTATTTCAGTATGACATATTATTTTTAATATTATATTTTTTTGTTTTACTTCTTGAATTTTGTGTTGATAATACTATTGTATCATCGTCCATAAAAAAAATGAGCATTAAGCTATGGGAGCATCACTTTTAGAATTTGTCTCAGGTCTCAAAATTTAAAGTCCGACAGTGAGATCAAATATATTAAGCAAAAATGCTAAGTTTACTACCAAATCTTTACAATCTACACTACTCCCTGCTAACATGATCTCACCCAGTTTCACCCGGCTATGTGGCAAGTTGTAAAAGGATTGTCAGAAGATGGTTGTAGTCATAGCATTAGTCTCTCTCTCTCTCTCTCTCTCTCTCTCTCTCTCTCTCTCTCTCTATATATATATATATATATATATATATATATATATATATATATATATATATATTGAGGAAAAGTGACATAAAATAGTAGCTATTTTACAGAACGTGGGACTAAAAAAATATATTCGATATTGGACTAATTAAGATAAATAAATTAAGACGAACATGATATAAAGATAAAAACAATATAATGACACTATTCATAAGTCCAAAGCCTTCATTTCGTGAAAAGATTTACTGGCATATGGGCTCCATACGAATAACTCACCTTTTCTTCAAGTTATATTTCCGGGCCTTTGCCGTGAAAAAACAAAAGCCCATCTCAATTCCTAACGCATCAGTCACCATATTCATGCCTCTGCACAAAGTCCGAAGACACAAACTGACACACTCTTCATCTACCAGTAACCAAAGAGATTGCAGAAGATCACAGATCACCTAATGGACATCATAATATATACTTCATTAAGCTACGACTTCAGATCCTCGTCACCTACATAACTCCAATATATGCAGACAGGGGCAAGAGCCAGGATTAAAATAATGGAGGAACCGTGCAATTACATATAGAAATTTAAGTTGTCATGTTAATTGGACTTCAATAGCAAAAAAATATACTGAAATTCAAACAAGAATGAGCAAAAATATAAAGCCAATATTTTTAAATTGTTACAAAAAAGGAAGCAAACATTATACATAAAATATATGATTATGTGAGAGGTGAGATTTGAACTTGCAACCTCTAAATTGAAAGTCCAAAACATTACCACTTAAGTTACCTTATGCTTTGTGAATGAGAGGGTCAAACTAATATATATTATAAACCTGTAAAATGTTCTATATAATAATTATTTTTTGAAAAAATTGGGGGGGACCGTGGCCCTCCTTGGACTCTATATAGATCCGTCCCTGTATGCGAATGAAACTTGGAATCGAGAAATTTTTCTGTGCACCGGGCTCACCATGCACCCTTCAATGTCACCATTTCCATGCAATCCAATGGATGGCATAGAAGGTGCACAATGAGTCCGGCTTATAGAATAATTTCTCCTTGGAGTCGCAATCTAGCTAGTGTAGCCAAACGAAGAGATCCATAGGAATCATATATAAACAGCCTTCAAGTTTAAGAGAATCTGTGTCATCAGCTCTCTTAATTCTTCCCATCGTTTGACTTGATCAGCTCCTTCTGAATGTCATTTCCTTCGTCCTTCTAAGCTCATCTTTCGGCCCCTCCAACTTGTAATCCTTTGCTTGGAGTTGATCTTGCAAATTGGACATCTGAGTAGACATACACCAACTTTCAATTATGTCAATGACGAATGAAAACTGTATTTCCAGGATTTCAGGAAAATTAAAAACTACTGGTTAAGCTATCTAGAAGATAAACAATACTTTAAAGAGAGACATTCTGGTCATTTTCTGGAAAGTTTTGCCTGGTTCTTGACTAAGGTTAGATGCTTTTGACAAAAGAATTGCTACTCTCTCCAAATAGTACTATAGTAGCTGATTTAACAAGTTTATATGCTCTTGCCTTTCAGAAAATGTTAATTTCATGCTCTTCTGTATGCTTTACCATTGAGATTTTGTTTATATGGATGCTTTGACACTCTCTTGTACCTTGTAACCTTGTGTTGTTTCAGCTGAGTGGACCAATTCAAACATACCTTGAGTGGCAGTTACAATCAAGCTAAGTGGACCAATTGAATCTTGGTTTGTGGTTGAGTCGGATTTGGTGGAAACGAACATTATCATGCTATTTTCTACTTCATTTCAGTGTTCTAAATGGCGGTTGAGGCGGTGTCTAGGCGGTAGGCGGTCTCTCTCTGCACTGCTCTGCGGTAGGCGGTGGAGTAGGCGGCCAATGAAGATTTGGCGGCGTAGGCGGGCATCTAGATGGAGCAATACCTAACAAGATGTTTTAGCCAAAAGGTTATGCAAGATTATGGGCCTATGGCTCACTTTTACAAAACTAAAACTTCATAAATCTTCGTGTTCTACAACTTAGTTATGCATGGAACACCCTTAAAATATGCCTATTATGCAAAAAAAAAAATGTGGTAAAATAATAAAATTTATCCAAAATGTATCAACCGCCTAGGTGCCACCTGAGCCACCGCGAACCCGTCTACCGCCGTTTAGAACCTTGCTTCATTTAGCTTCAAAATATAGTTGTTTTCTCCTAATGAAATTGTTGTTAAGTATAGAGCCTTAGTGATAATATTATCTTAGCAAGTCTCGGTAAGGTCAATGGTGATGTCACATGCTAACTATTGTATATTTGTCAACATCTTATTTCCATGTACACACTTTAATTAGCTAGGACTGAGCCTAATGGAAGTACACTTGATTGCGCTTTTCCACCTCTTATTCTCTAACAATTGCATAATATTTATTCTCCTCCAATTTAACAATAATTTAGCTTCCCAAATTCACGTTCGTTTCACTCAACGTGTTCTTAGAAGTTTTCTGCTAATGCTCCAAATTCACGTTTGTTTGGGTAAAGTAGACAGTAGAAGGAGAAATTTCACATGAGAAAATAAGAAAAGAAAAAAGAACATATATTTTCTTAATTAATCACAAACCTGGCATGGTGCAATGTTAATCTTTACAGCTCTGCAGACTGAAAAGGGAAAAAACAAATTCAAATATCAGGTTATTGCAAAACAGGACAGACTCTTGGTTTTATTTTGAGCATCGCTATAGGAAATCTCGAGTTTTATGAGTCGATATGGTTCCAGTTACCATTCAAGAACCGACGGAACAATCCCAGTGGCCGCTTTCTTCAACCTCGGATGTCACCTTTGGAAGGAACTTCACATACTCGAAATGAAATCACTAATTCAATCTCACTGTATTTAAAAGAAAAATAATTGGATTTATTAGATTTTATACTTAAAAGAATCATACACAATGTTGGGTCTTAGTTGGGTCTTAGTGATTCTTAGTCAGCTTTGTGTGATTTATATATTTGCACACAAAAATATGTCTATCCCCTTAGAAAATTTCCAGTTTAAAAATCCCACTTAATTAGTGAAATTTGACACAATATTAGCAACCAAATTCTAGTAAATTAATAGAGTTTTTTTGCCTAATTTCTATATCACCAAGATGACACTCTAAAACACACAAAAAAGCCCATTCCCAGAGCCATCAGTAAGAAGTACACACGTAGAAAACACTGACATGCCGAAAACCAGTGTCATGTGACGTGTCCACGTCATGTCCGACACGTATCAGAGACGACATAGACAATTCACGGTAAGGTCAACGTCGTGCCCGCATCTTTGTCTCGAATCCATGTCCATGCAAAATAGGTTCACAGGAATTATGACCTAATGTTGTCGAACCAAATTCTATCAAATTTTGCCCTAATTTTTTGCAAGTCCCCACAAATTAGACATTTAATTTTAGATGATTCAACTCACCTTCTTTGGACCAAACACATCATCAAGATCAACAAAACTCCTTTTATCGCCTAACAAACAATAAAAAAAAAGGTATATTTTAATGAAAAGAATACAAAATTTTAAGAATTGAATCAAGAAAACCAAAATAATTGCAGAAATTAAAAAAGTGCTCACCTGATCGTTTCTTAGTGCCGCGAGCTCCAAAATGATCGCCTTCAAAATCATAGTCCTGCATTCGAAAAAAAAAGGAAAAAATCTAAAATAAAATAGAGGTTAACTGTTTTCGGAAAAGGGAGGGAAAAGTAGGGCTTACGTCATAGATTTGGGATTAATGCATTGGGAAAGAAAGAAACCCTAATTTTACTTTCCTTTTATTTGTTTTTTTTACCCCTCTCGTTCCCGCTTCCGGTGAAGTCAAAAATGGATTTTGAAGCGGGTTATGGGGTTTCAATCGCGATAGTACGGCCCGTTGTTTATAGGCAATGGGCTGGGTTGTTACAATTGGGGCTTCTATTGGGCCGTGTCAGGTCCAGGTAGTGGTGGGATTGGGTTCCGCATTTTATGTTTTGGGTCCGAACCTTACACGTACAATTACGGCCATATAGCTTTTTTATATTTGATAATTTTATTTTATTTAGTCCAAGTCGGATTCGAACCATACACGACATCATGGGCCACGTGTAGGACTAAAATTTTACATCCTTAGACCTAGCCCGCTATAGTTCATAGGTCCAGAAGGTCTAATCCGGATCGATCTGACCCACCAAAATTTCGTGTCGGACTGGACAAACCCAGCCCACTTGAGCAGCTCTACTTGTTCCACCCATTCTATTATTTACATCAAATAAAAACATTATTTTATTTTTAATTATATATCAAGTATATGTTGCATGTGTTGAACCAAGCAGTTCCAGTCCGTCAAACTCGAGTGATCCTTATGGTTATCGAAAAGAGAAATAAGACTCTGAGTAGGTGGCAGAAGATAAATGGATCGAGCTGGAAAGCGTATTATTGTTTCTATTAAAATGGTGGAATTTGGCATGTTTAGTGGACTCACCGAGCTGAATGAATGGAGCCGTTGAACCTTTTTGTCATGGATGACGAGGTGTCATTAAATTTTGCAAAGCTACATCTCATTTATATATTTATTGAGACCAGAACAAAGTGACGAGGTGTCATTAAATTGTGCATGCACAATACTAACATAAAAGAGTAATACTATAGAGACACACTTTTTTTGACACACTTCTAGCCACACTGATGTGGTACTGCATTATTGGATGTATTATTGGATGTCAAGGAAAGAATTAAAATGAGATAATAATTGACATCCAATAATGCAGTGCCACATCAGTATGACTATGAAGTGTGTCAAAAAAAGTGTGTCTCCATAGTATTACTCACATAAAAATCCTTAAGAGTGCAATTGAAGTGGGCGTCAAACCAAAGAAAGTGATTTTGAGTGGTAGGAGAACAAACGACCAGCTAGCTAGTTGGACAACCATGTATCCAAAAATGACATCCATGTTTGGTAGGAACAAATATTATCATACACTAAAAGATACATAAAGAAAGGATATTGAAATGGATGTTGGTTTGCATAAGATTCTAAAAATGGAAATTTTTAAAAAAAAATTAATCTCAATAAAAGAATATTTATTTTTAAATTTAGACCATCTTATTATTTTTATTTATTGTAATAATATGGTCCAAATAATCCAATGTAATGGTTAAATATGTTATATTTTTTTAAAATAGGGTTCTTAAAATGCCACAAATGACAATGCTCAAAGAATCGAAGAACCACCACACTAGAGTAAGGGAGCACAATCACAAATTAATCCATAATTAGCCAAATAAAATGAATATAACTAAGTATATGTAATATTTTCGCGCCGAAAGTAGACAGAGAGGCCCAACTCCACTAGCCCGAAAACCCGGGAAGTGCACCTCCCGGAGGGTCCTCATATCACTTTCTTACATATATGAACTCAACAAAGAGAGAGAACTAATGTTGTGATGTCTACACCATTAAAGATGTTCTAATCACTTCATTTATTTTGCTTATATTAGTGAGAGATGGGGGCCAATGTCTCTTGAAAGTAATCTTTGTGACAAACAATATTGAAAGTCTATACTTTTTCGATTATATTGCATGAATTAATGTTTTTTTTTTCAAGGTCCAATTATTGATACTATGTGTCAAACCTCGCTCACAATCATCATAAGCATGTAGACCTCAAATCGTGTAAGAGAAGAGAAGGGAAATTATACTCCTCGAGGTGGGTTATACATACTAGTCACGTGTACGCAACGTAAAAGAACACACTGTTTTCTAATATTATTACAAAATACTTTAAATTATAATGTACTATAGATATAATTTAAATATGATTCAATTACGATTTTTTTTTAAGAAAGTAATGTATTAATTATGAAACAGCATTGTACATCCCGAATATGTAGGCTGATGCACTGCTGAATATGCTTACTACAACTCTCAAATATGCAATTATTTTTTCCTCGTCAAATATGTCAAACTGTCGCAGCTAGCCTGATCATCACCACGTTGAACCACGCAACTCCTGTCCTCTTCTGACTAGTGATGGAATCAATAATCTCTTCAATGCCGAAGGTCCCTCCATCCGTTAACCGAACTGAACTATTTTGTTATAAATATGTTCATGTTTTTTTTATTGTGGTTATACTATGTGTAGGTAGTTATATCAGATAGTCAAGCTATTAGTGAGTTACTTTTTTTATTTTAATTATATAATAATATACATACGGCTTAAACGGTATATTTTTTTAACCGTTTTCAAGCTTTATTTTAATAGGAGAAATGTAAACAATTTACTAGTTTTCTTTAATTGGTCAATTTGTACTAGTCACGTGCAAGTTCGTGACATGTAAAAAAAAAATATCTATTGAAAATAGTTTAAATTATAATTTATTATAAATATAATTTTATTTATTTTGGTTGTTTTTTGTTATAGCTATATTTATATCTGTAATTATTATTATTTTTATAAACATGTTCATACTTTATGTATAATCAGTAATATATTTATTACAAGTAGTTAGATAATATAATGTATTAACAGAAAAGGTACTAGCTAACATTTATTTATTTTATTATTTTTAAATTATACTAATATATATATATATATATATATATATATATATATATATATATATATATATATATATATATATATATATATATATATATATATATATATATATATATATATATATACCCATTTTATGAGTCGTTTTCAAACTTCTTTACATAACAAACCAATGGAAGGTAATCCTCGTTGGATTATAGGAAAATATTTTTCTTATTATTTTACCACAAATATAATAAATATGGGTTCCACTATTTAAAATTAGGTATACTCATTAACATGTCGACTAGCACTTAGTTATAAATTTGTCAAAAAAAAAAAATGTGATAGAATACATAACTTTATGCTGGAAATTGCTGAGAAACCCAATTTCGGGGTGGACTTTTATGAAATGCCCACCCGCTGGATAAGTTTTATGAAATACCCAGAATTAAGTATTTTCACGTTAAATATTCCAAGATTCTCTTTTAGATGCCACCCGCTAGAAACTGCTATTTTTATAATACCGAAACTACCCCTCCGCGCGAATTGGTCATCTATATGTATTTGAATTCAAAAAACTCAGATCTGGATTGCGATTTTTGTCTTCTTCTTCAGTCGAACTCAGATCATCGCTCGTCATCATCATCACCATCATCATCATCTTCATCGTGGAGATATTTGAACTCAGATCTTCAATTGTGGAGAGAAGATCTTTCTTCTTCTTTTCCATAAGAATTATCATCGCTTTGAAAGAAGAACGAAACTCTTTATTCCTGAAAAAACTAAATTACACGTTTTAACACTGGAAATGACCATTCTCCGTCTTAATTAGGACGGAGAATGGCATTCTCCGTCTTAATTAGGACGGAGAAGCCATTCTCCGTCTTAATTAGGACGGAGAATGGCATTCTCCGTCCTAATTAAGACGGAGAATGCCATTCTCCGTCCTAATTAACACGGAGAATGACATTCTCCGTTTCCGTCTTAATTAGGACCGAGAATGTCATTCTCCGTCTTAATTAGGACGGAGAATGGCATTCTCCGTTTTATTTAAGACGGAGAATGGCATTCTCCGTCCTAATTAACACGGAGAATGGCATTCTCCGTGTTTCTAACACGGAGAATGGTCATTCTCCTGCGTTTTAACACTAGAATGACCATTCTCCGTGATAAATTACACGGAGAATGGCATTCTCCGTCCTAATTAAGACGGAGAATGGTCATTCTCCGTTTAATTTAGCACGGAGAATGGCCATTCTCCGTCTTAATTAGGACGGAGAATGCCATTCTCCGTTTTATTTAACACGGAGAATGACATTCTCCGTTTCATTTAACACGGAGAATGGCATTCTTCGTGTTTCTAACACGGAGAATGGTCATTCTCCTGCGTTTTAACACTGGAATGACCATTCTCCGTATAAATTAAGACGGAGAATGGTCATTCTCCGTGTAAATTAAGACGGAGAATGCCATTCTCCTGCATTTTATGGTTAGCTGAAACTTTGGAGGGCCATAACTTTTGACTGGGAGGTCGAAACGAGGTCCCGTTTGTCGCAAAATGAACGTATCGTCGAGGAGACTGAAAGTAACAGCTTCATCGTTAGACGGCCTTCCGAAATTTTAGATTCGCAAAAAAATGATGTTTGGACCTCCGTTTTAGCACTTTTGTCGTTCGTCCCGGTCTTTCCGAAATTTTTCGACGAGTTTTTGAAGATTTTTGAGGAGAAAACCTAGATTCGAAAGTGAGCAGCGTATGGAAGAAGATGGAGTATTGAAACGTTTTTTTAAGAGCAGTTTTGTGGGTGTTTCCAATAAATTAAAAGGAAGGGCAAAAGGGTCATTTGGAACCCGCTTTGGATAAGTTTCTCTAATTCTGGGCACGCGATGAAAGTTTTTTTAGCGGTGGGTTTTACATAAAACTTTTTTAGTTTTTGGGCATTTCATAAATCTTCCCATAAGGATTAATTAGACTTTGGATTCCATACATATTCGAATATTAACATTTGATTATGAAGATGTACATTTTAGAATTTGTTTCTCAAGACGACGGTTAATCTTTATTGACTTAATATGTTGATAGATAAATTGAATCAGATGATAGCAAAATGTTTATGGAATTCTAAGTATAATTAACTATAAAATAATTATTAACAAATTATAGTCAGGTAAACCGTCATCTAGGATTTAAATATAAAATTGAACATTGACCCAATATTTATTACTCAAAATATAATTAACCATGAATTTATATAATATGAAAGTTAACGGATGTCGATTTTGTGGCTCACCTGTACGAATACATACATAAATTGGCATAAGGATCGGTCTAGAGTTTTTTGAGCCCAGGATAAAATTTATAATGGTATCCCGTTAAAAAAATAGCTTCCACTGTGCCTTAAATCCATGACGGTGTACGTAATATGTTTAAATGAAAACTAACTATACTAGATAAGTTACTATGTCACTTTATATTAACAATAATATTTAACAAATTATAAATATCATATATATTTACCGGATCAAGATATTCGTCCGCGAAATTTCGTTCCCCTGAACCATCGGATCGAACGGGGTCCGCACGGGTCCCCTGCGATGCCGCACGATCCAACTGCCACGGATCGCAGGACTTCGACGGAACTCCAAAAACCAAACTCCCGATTTGGACCATATATATAAAATTGTTTTTGAGATCTTTCTAATTCGTGGGTTTTTACATTGTTGTTCTGGTTGTCCTGAGTCATGGCCGACCCTGATTGCCATACATTTGAGATCAGACAACGAGTCGATGACAGATTCACACAATCCATATTCTCAAAGGACAAGAGGAAGTAAAATTCATTTTTTTTTATGTTTTTAAATCACACAAAAAATAGAACGAAAAAAAAAAAAAAAGACAAAGCAGGTCTTCATTCCCCGCTTCCCCATGCAATTGCAACGCTATATAGTTCCAAAACCCCAACCACTTTCCTTTCCCGGGCCCACCAGCCCAGGTTGTATGGCCCAACCCCACAACGCTCTTTTAGCGGCACACATGAAAGCGGGCTTCCCCATGTGGCGGTTGTGGCCCACCGATCCCATCTCTGTCCACGTCAAGTGGGGGTCGATATGT
This sequence comes from Iris pallida, assembly GCA_029216955.1. Taxonomy (NCBI): domain Eukaryota; kingdom Viridiplantae; phylum Streptophyta; class Magnoliopsida; order Asparagales; family Iridaceae; genus Iris; species Iris pallida. The sequence goes on from JANAVB010039215.1 coordinate 4,602,016, forward strand.
CTGAATGTCACTTTGCTGTTGTTAGGACGCTTTTGGTTCGCGGAAAAATCACTTTTTTTCCCTATACTCTTTTTCTATATTTAGATGTCAAATAAATTGAAAAAAAAAGTAATTTTTAATATAAATAAATTAGAAAATAATAATAATAAGTTCCATCCATCAAAGTAAAAAAATTCACTTTTCCTTCTATTTTTTTGATATTTGTAAACACCAAAGACAAAAATCCATAAAAATTATAAAATTTTCAAAGGATAAAAAATAGTAAAGAATTAATTTTTTTTGCTTTTTTTTTCCTCAAGCAAAACGAGGCCTTATTTTGCGTTATCTTTTTGTAACTAAGTTTGGCAAAAAAGAGAGAGAAAAATATATTAATGGGAATATGACTAAGTTTTGTTTGCTAAAGTTTGGCAGTTTGAAACTTAGTTATATTCCCATTAGTTAAAAAATAAAATTTTAAACTAATGAGAATATAACTAAGTTTGGCAGTTTAAAAATATAAGTGATAGAAAAATATATTTTTTATTTAATAAAAATGAATGTATGTATTTTTGGGTATAATGTTAGTTTTGTTTGCTAAAGTGATTTTTAATGTTCAATTAGTTGATATTTTGTAATTTGAAAGTGGTAAACTTCAGGTATTTGGATAACTATGAAAGAAAATTAAAAAAATGTACTATAACAATAAATTAAAAAAAACTTAAATATTTAAAAAAATAGCTAAATATATTTTATTATATATGTGGTGTGTGTGATACATTTTCAATATGCATTCTTATGACATGGTCATTTTTTTGAATATTTATACTTCCTAGCTATTTTTCTTAAACATACTTACTAAATTGATAATTACTTGCTATTACTAATTAATAAATTTAACTTAAAAATGACAACATCAATAATGATAACCTTAAATAAATAAATAAGAAAGAAAACCATTTTAACCCACATCCTATCAAAAATAAGAAACAAACTGAACTATTTTTTTCTTCCTAAAACATGTTGCCGAAAGAAACTAAGAGGTCATGATAAGCTCTGGTTCATGTAGTAAAACATCGTATCTCTTCAATTTGGTCTTCCACCTCCAAAATTTTCTTACAACCACGTCCACTTTCTTCCATCCAAACAAGCCAATGAAACTTGAAGTAGTCGAGGAATTAAACAATAAAATCCCGTTTGGTTCGCAGAACACATAATGGAAGGAAAATGAAATCAATTCCTTGACATTTTCTTTCCTTGAAGTAGTCAAGGAATCAAACATTAAGAGAGATCTTTGGGACATAAAATACCACATATATATTGATTATACTATATTTTGAATTTGTCCAAACTCCAAAATATTCTCTCTCCTCATGAATTGCATTTCAACTTGTAGCTTTATATTATGAAAAAAAAAAAAATACTTATAGCTTTATTTGTCCGTGGCTTGTGGCCTATTGCTAACAACAGGGGTCTCAAATCCCTTCTTAACATTTGTCAAGTCGAAGAAAACGACACCTAAAAAAAAAGTATCTTTAATTGCACCCAAAATAGAAATCAATACAATGGTTCTTGTCAAACACGAATTAATCCAACAACATGGAATAGGATAGGATATGATAGGATCAGGGCTGTCCTACAAGGTTGGATTGTCCTATCCAAACCTAGTTTTGGTTGTCCCCTGAACCTTTTAAGGCCGATCTTGGAAGATCATCCGTGACCCGACCTCTTGTTGGCCTAGGGTCATGCTGAGCATGGGGGTTGCCCCAACCAGAAGGAGGTTGCTCAAGTCCGAAGTCATGTCTGACTTACCCCTAGGCTGATCCTAGATAGGATATGATTGAGACCGAACTAACTTCATTTTATGTCACATTCAATTTGCATTTAAAACCATTCTGAGTCCAACAAAATCTCACACATCAATCAACAGGCAATGGAACAACAAATGTTTTAACTTCCCAAAA